>PVKA01024985.1:0-33530 GCA_004027165.1 Ctenomys sociabilis
TTCTAAAACTATGCCTTTTTCTCTCATTTCCAAATGTTTCAGAAGTATAATGTCATTCAAAATATAATCTTTGATAATAAATTTGTTGGTAATGTCTTTCTCAATAATGCAGAAAGAATGAATTTGTGTTTGTTACATTGAATTTGACTTTTTCACCAGGTTTAATTCTGTCTTAATTTCGCCTTTATTTTATTTTCTATCTTTAATTTTATTCTTAATCTTCATTTTAATTTTATCTAGTTTTACCAAAATGTACCATTTTTTAATTGTAAGGGATAATTTTATTGAAAGTGATTAAGCCTAGGAAAATATATTTGAAGGATATTCTGATTTTTCATATTATCTTTTAGGATACCTATAAAAAAGGAGAATATAGAGATGGAAGTTAAAGAGGAAAATAGCTACAACATGGATTGGTAAAAATACAACTTTAAATCTAGATGTGGTCTATTTTCACACAGTTCGTGAGTCAAGGGTTGATTTCACATTTCTGAAGAAAAGAATAAAGAGAAAAAGAATGACTACAAGGATAACAGAAATGACTAGACAAGGAAGCAAGACGGAGATGGGAGGAGCAGGAGAGGTGCAGAAGAGAAACAGGGGGAAGATAAAAAGCGAGGTGAGAAGGGTAGGTAAAAACCGCAGGTGCCATCTGAGGCATCGCTATCCAGACTTTACAGAAAGGTTGCCAATTATTAGAGCAGAAAACTGAAGGCAGCAGGAGGGATCTTTACACATGATTTTGGAAAGTAAGAAGCCTTAATGGTCTTAGCATAGTCAGTTGTCTTAAGATAAAATAATTTGTGTAAGTGTAGTAGTGCTAATAGAGCTAGTAGAATAAGTAGTATAAATTTTAACTGCATATATGAAAGACGAAAGGACAAGGAACAGTAAGGGGCATCATCATTTATGGCTCTAATTAGACAATGATTTCAATGTTCAAAGTAATTGCAAAACATCTGGGGGAAACCAGAGCCATGTTACATTCTGTGATGCATAAGATATATTCTCTCTCTATTAAAGTCCACAAAGTGGCTGATCCAGCTTTGTGCCTAACTGGAAGAACAGAACAAAGCAAACGTCAACAAGAGCTTGCAGCATAAACAATGGGAAGACAAGATGTCTAAGCTCAAAGTTTCCATGGCTCACTTTCTCTAATCAAACTTATTTTAGTTTTTAATTCTGAAGTTTAAGGTAAGAAATTAATTCCATACACAATAGACAGAATCAAAAACATACATTTTTCCTATCGTTCCCAAATATCAGATACTATAAACAACACTTTCACTCATTTTAATGTATTTATTTGTTTCAATTTCTATGTATTTGTAGATGATACAATGTTCATTTTTAATATATATAAATTTTCACATAACTACATTATGTCCAATGTGTATTATACATTAATTTGTTTTTATTTTTTATTTGTTGACTACTTTATTTTTTATGTTTTTTTATTTATTTTTATTTTATTAAAATACAAATGTCAATCAGACAGTTTCAAGATACCTTAACCATACAGATTCGATGAATTATTACATTGCAAACAGTTTTCATAACGTTTTGGTATTGTACAAGGTGCATACATGATATTATATTTACAGATATTATTTTAGCAGATATCTCTTATCAGTGAATTAAGAGTGTAGTTGCTTACTTATCTTATGTTTTATATCTGAATTATATCAAAAATTCAATAATTATTTACCTAGTGGATGACCATAGTACTAAAAGCCGACATAATATCCTGTCCAACCACCATCAGGGCAGATCTTGCCTCTCATAGAATTATGTAGAAGCACAGCGTTATCTATCCCAACTGTACTGTCTATACACACAAATCATGATTTTTTCTTTCTACAACCCTTCCTTTGTCTGCACCTGTCAAAAGTGGGCACTCCATTGACATTCAACTAACTTAGGTGCTTGAACTCGACAACACAATCCAACACAGTCCAGCATTCTACAACAATAGTGAGTTATTCAAAGAAATTGTCGACCATATCCATTTACAGCTCAGCTTAATATTATGGGCTCACGATGTATACTTCATTTTTATACTTTTCTGCTGGATGGTTAAAACCTAAGTAGATCAAAACTTATATACCAACACATGTACTTTATATTTCCTATGTGGTCATTGAAGTCTTCTCAGGGTTTATCTAGTAGTCCTGTACATTATTCTGTAGTTCCTTTGTCTGTGTCATCCATGTGGATGAGTCACGGCCAATGCTTGACCAGATTGCTCTCTGTGAGAGCCTGATATAAGGTTTTCTCTCCATGTGACTCTCCCCAGGCACACTATAGAACTTCAATCTCTTTCCTCTGTGGCTCCATAATCTCCTTGTTCAGAAAATTTGGAGCTCAGCTGAGTTTCATGATGTTGCAGTACAGGTTTTCCTATGTCCTGAGTCTTTGCTGACCTTGAAAGGCTAGGTCCAAAATGTTGGCTGGCCTTGTGGCTCTTCTATTTCTCCAACTCTGACTTGTGATCTTAGGTTGTTAACCATCCAGAAGAAAAGCTGATTAGTGTCCTGCAGCATATGCCATTCACTTTGCCTTATCTGACTCAATTGATTTTCCTTGTTGTACGTTTGTTTTGTATTTCTGCTTTTCGCTTGTTATACTAGGGAGACTATACGATATTTACACATGTGTGTCTGGTTTATTTCACTTATGAGTATATGTTCAAGTGGCATCCACTTCAGTATAAATGCTTCAAACTTATCATTCTTAATAGCTGAGTAATACTCCATTATATAGAAATACCACATCTTTTAAACCATTCCTCATGTGATGGACATCTTGGTTGTTTCCAAGATTTTGCTAATACACATTGTGCTGCTATAAACATAGGTACACATATATCTCTATGACACATAGTACCCAAATCCTTTGGGAAAATTCCCAGTACGGGGATAGCCAGCTTGAATGGGATTTCTAGTCCTACTCTTTTGAGGAATCTCCACACTGACCTCCACAATGGTTGTACCAGTCTACATTCCCACCAGCAGTGGAGAAGTGTTCCCTTTTCCCCACAACCTCTCCAACATTTATTGTTGGTTGATTTCCTTATGATAGCCATTCTTTCTGGAGTGAGATGATATCTCAGTGTTGTTTTTATTTGCATTTCACGAATAGCTAGCGATGTGGAACATTTTTTCATACATTTGTTCGCTTCTTTAATTTCGTCCTCTGAGAAAACTTTCTCTCAAGCTCTCACAGAGAGCAATCTGGTCAAGCATTGGCCGTGACTCATCCACATGGATGACACAGACAAAGGAACCACAGAATAATGTACAGGACTACAAGATAAACCCTGAGAGGACTTCAATGATCACATAGGAAATATAAAGTTCGTGTGTTGGTATATAAGTCTTGATCTATCTAGGTCTTAACCATCCAGCAGAAAAGTATAAAAGTGAAGTATACATCGTGAGCCCATAATATTAAGCTGAGCTGTAAATGGATATGGTCGACAATTTCTTTGAATAACTCACTATGGTTGCAGAATGCTGGACTGTGTTGGATTGTGTTGTCGAGTTCAAGTTAGTTGAATGTCAATGGAGTGCTCACTTGACAGGTGTAGACAAAGGAAGGGTTGTAGAAAGAAAAAATCATGATGTGTGTGTATAGACAGTACAGTTGGGATAGATAACGCTGTGCTTCTACATAATTCTATGAGAGGCATGATCTGCACTAATGGTGGTTGGACAGGATATTATGTCGGCTTTTAGTACTATGGTCATCCACTAGGTAAATAATTATTGAATTTTTGATATAATTCAGGTATTAAAAAAAGAGATAAGTAAGCAACTATACTCTTAACTCACTGATAAGAGATATCTGCTATAATAATATGTGTAAATATAATATCATGTATGCACCTTGTCTAATACCAAAACATTATGAAAACTGTTTGCAATGTAATAATTCATCGAATGTGTATGGTTAAGGTGTCTTGAAACTATCTGGTTGACATTTGTATTTTAATAAAATGAAAATAAATGAAAAAATAAAAATAAATAAAATTAGAAATAAAAATAAATAAATAAATAAAAATGTATTTCTGCTTTTCGCTTGTTATACTAGGGAGACTATATGATATTTACACATGTTTGTCTGGTTTATTTCACTTATGAGTATATGTTCAAGTGGCATCCACTTCAGTATAAATGCTTCAAACTTATCATTCTTAATAGCTGATTAATACTCCATTATATAGAAATACCACATCTTTTTAAACCATTCCTCATGTGATGGACATCTTAGTTGTTTCCAAGATTTTGATATCACACATTGCGCTGCTATAAACATAGGTACACATATATCTCTATGATACAATGTATTCAAATCCTTTGGGAAAATTCCCAGTAGGGGGATAGCTGGCTTGAATGGGATTTCTAGTCCTACTCTTTTGAGGAGTCTCCACACTGACCTCCACAATGGTTGTACCAGTCTACATTACCACCAGCAGTGGAGAAGTGTTCCCTTTTCCCCACAACCTCTCCAACATTTGTTGTTGGTTGATTTCCTTATGATAGCCATTCTTTCTGGAGTGAGATGGTATCTCAGTGTTGTTTTTATTTGCATTTCACAAATGGCTAGCGATGTGGAGCATTTTTTCATATATTTATTTGCTTCTTTAATTTAGTCCTCTGAGAAGTGTGTATTCATCTCAGATGCCCATTTCTGAATTGGGTCTTTAAATTTGAGGGCCCAGTTACATCTTAGTTCTTTAAATATTCTTGACAGTAGTTCTCTGTCTGATTGCTTATTAGTTAGGTTTTTTTTCACAATTTGTGGGTTGTCTTTTCACTCTGTTGGCAATTTCTTTTGACATGCAGAAGCTCCTTAAGAAGAGTTGATCCCATTTGTTGATTCTTTCAAGAGCTTCCCGTGCAAATATATGTTTGTTCATGAACTCTTTACCTACCCCTATGTCTTCAAGAGTTCCTTCTCCTTATTCTTCCAGGAGATTGAGTGTTTCTGTTTTAATGTTTAGATCTTTAATCCATTTTGACTTTAACTTAGTGCACGGTTCTGGTTTTAGTTTTTGGCATGTAGAAAGCCAAGTTTTCCAGCACCACTTGTTAAAGAGGCTATCTTTCTTCCGGTAGTATGATTGGCCCCTTTGTCAAAGATCAGAGGACTGAGTGTGTTCATAGATGCTTCTGAACTTTGTCATCTATTCCATTGATCCTCAGGTCTATCTTTTTGCCAATACCATGATGATTTTATCCCAGTGGCTTTGTTCTTTAGTTGTTCTTTGTCATGGAAGTATTTCACTTCTCCATCAAGCTTGAAAGAGAGTTTTGTACGTTATAATAGCCTGGGCTGGAATTTGTTTTCGTGTAGGACATGAAGAACTCTGTTCCATGCTCTCCTTGCCTTCATTGTTTGTGTAGAGAAGTCGGCTGTAATTCTGGTGGGTTTTCCTTTGAATGTGATCTGCTTCTTCTCTCTAGTAGCTTTCAGTATATTATTTGTGTGTTGGATATTTGGGATCTTAACTGTCGTATGTCTCGGTGTGTTTTTACTTGGGTTGAAGTTTTTTCGTGTTCTATATACTTCAGTGAGATGAATGTTGGATTGTTTCCTCATGTTTGGGAAGTTTTTTGTGACTATTTTTCCCCAAATTCTTTTTATGTCATTTGTATTGACTCCTTCTTCTCATTGATACCAATTATTCTCACATTGATCATCCTGGCATAAGCTTGCAGGTGATGGATTATTGTTTTCTGCATTCTTATTGTTCTTAAGAGATCATTTCTCATCTTTTCATGAGCCGCACCGGCATCTTCAAGATCTGAAACTCTGTCTTGACTTTCAATCAAATGGTTTCGCAGACTCTTGAATGATATTTTTAGTTCTTCTATATCTCTTTGACTCTGTTTAATGTGCTCTAATTCTTTTCTGTATTGCTCATTCAAGGAATCCATCATATTTCTGAGCTCCGAAATTTTTTTACCCATGTCTTCTTTAGAGGCAGTTATTAATTCTTTTTCTGCAGTTTTGCTTCCAAGTTGGGTTTCCTCTGTATATTTCCTGACTTGTTTCTGTATTTCAGATGGTATGATTTCAAAGAATTCATTTTTTTCAAAGAATTCTTTTTTGCGTTCAGAAATTATTTCTGCTTTGAGTTCCTCATGTCTTTTCTGCTGTTCTCTCTTTGCTTCAGATGCTGTTAATTCATATGTTTCAGCTGGAATAGTGCTCTCTGCACTTGTTCTGGGTAGCATTGATTTTGCACCCAATATTTCTGGAATTCATTCTTTATTTCAGATACTATGTATTCAATATATATATTTTTTAATTTGAGGAGTTTCTTCTGGTTTTAGTTCCTTTATAGTTTTCTGCTATTGTTCCTTTGCTGCTGTATCTGTTAATTCATTCATTAGAGCTGAGCTTGTCTCCTGTGCCCTTACTGGTGGACTCAAGGTCTGGGATTGAGTCTTTCCCCTTGTCTTTGTCATTTTGTGTAGCCTTGACCTTTGACCTTTGGTGTAGTGCTTTGGTGCAGCTATAACCTGAGCTTATTATGAGATTCAGGTGCCATTCTATTAAGTTTGATATTATCCAGGTATGCCTATCCTGGATACAGCTGTTGTGTTCAGTTCCTTTTTGCTACAGCTCCTGCGTTTCCCCTCTGTTGGTTCCCTGCTCATGCGATCATGAACCCAACTGGGATGCAGAGCATGTAATGAAAATTTCCACTGTCTTGGCTGGCTTTGGGGCAAGGATCCGGAAAATTGCCAGAGTCAGCCCTCCTGTGTCAGGCAGGTCATTCTCTAGGTGGGCGGTCCTGGGCTTTGGTGGGTCTGCTGGTCTCCCAAAAGGATAGTGGATGATCTTATTCACTAGGTGTTCTGTACTGGGTCAGCCAGCCTGTGCTGGGTAGGGGTCTACAGGTCAGAACCTGAGAAGTTTGAAAAAGGTCCCTCCGGCTCTGCGGGGCTGGAGCCCTCACTCACAGGCCAGGCTGCGCTGTGTTTCAGGCCATGGGGTGGGACCTTGCATCGCTGAGAAATGTCCCCCTGGCATGGCAGGCTTGTATTTCTCACTTCAGGTGGACGTGCACTGGGTCTGGGGCCATAGTGTCATGGGGTGGAACTGGCAATTGCTGGGAAATGTTTCTGTGGTGTGGTGGGCCTGGAGCTCTACACTCACTGAACTTTGATGCCCAGGGAGTCAGGGAAATTCCCACTCAGCAAGCTTTAGGGCAGGGAATCTGGGGAGGTGCTGATGCATGGGTCCTGAGGTTTCAGGATGGTTACTGGCTTGGAGGGCTTCAGGGTGTGGATCCAGGTAGCACATGTGGGAAGAAGCCAAAGGCTCTCCCTCAGACTCACCACACACTCACTGATCTGGGAAGCCTTGTGAGTCGTCGAAATTCCCACTCACTGGGAGGGCTTGGAGCAGGATCCAGGAGGCCAATGGGGTCAGTTGCTGTCTCAGGCCGGTCTCTTGGGCTGGGCGATGTGGGCGGGATTGAGGAGGGTGGCAGAGTCAGCTGTCCTGCCTCAGGCCGGTCTCTCGGGCTCTGTATTATATATTTATATAATAGAGATTTATCATAAAATGCAAATGAGGAGGTTTCACAAATTTCTGAAACCATACAAATAAAGTAAAACTTGCTTATATTGCTATTAGAACCATATACTTTTTCAAAAATAATTAATTATGAAACAAATTGCTATGAGGCAGTTTCAAAATCAATTAATATCACAGATTCAATAATTAATGCATTGCATATTGTTGTCTCAGTGGTTATTCTCTGTACAAGATGGAGAAAAGATATCTTGTCCACAGACACAGTACTAGAACAAATCTCTCTATTCATTGAATTAAGGGAATGCAGCTGTATATCTATGCTAACTATTTTGAATATGCAGATACCAAATGAGGATCATATACTTGTATAATCATTCTAAAGTTTTAGATGTGGTCTCTTAAAACCTAAAATTTGCATGCTGGTATATAAATATATATATATATACATATATATATATACATATACCTGTATATGTATATACATATATATACACAGGTATATGTATATATATATATATATATATATATATATATATATATATATATATATATATATACTCAATTGTATATGCAATGCAATACACAGTATTAGTATATTATACTGGTATATACATGTCCCAAATAGCAGCATATTGACAACTAGAATTTCATCAACAATATTAATCAAGTGATATGTAAAATAACACATGATGTAATAGCCCTATAAAATAAGGAATAACTCAAAAAGCAAATACAGTTTTTAAAGGGAAAGCACACAAATGTTTAACATCTGTATTGACAATGCTGAGCGTCACAAGTACTCAAGGAAATGGAAATAACATTTGTCACCTTGACTTGCCTGAAATGTTCCTAATGGATTAGCAGAATCTGAGTGTATGGCAGAGGCCTCAGCTGTGGGGGGCACCCTCCAGTATGACTAGTGTCTTGGGCAGTATGAAAGGGAAAGAAGCAGTAAATGTTTTCCCATTTCTAGAGGCAACCCAGTGTTCAGCTTTGCCTTTGGACCCTGAGCTCCAGTGGAGTCTTCTATCACACACTCTACAGCCTTGCAGTGCAGGATCTTAGGATTCCAGTACAGACTCATACTGGTGACTACATTGTTTCCATTTCTCCAACCACTCACTGCTCCTGGATCCCTAGCTCTCTAATGTGAGGATGGATGCTGTGGAATACTCTGCCTCTGCTTCTGCAAAAGGCAAAGTCAAGTCTTCCCCTGTGTGATCCTGTACAACTTCCTAATAAATCTCTCATATTTTTTTATATTGACTCTTTCTCTAGTGAATGTTAACTAGTGCAAGTCAAAATGAAAATGAGATAGCACTTTGTTCCTGACTGAATTGCTATTCCCAAAACATAAAGAGACTACTATATTGAGAATGGAAACAGGGCTTTTCCCTGGTGTTGATGCACAGGTTCTTCACTTCTTTGGATCTTTGAGCAGATCCACGCTCAGGAGGACAGGTGTAATGTGGAGCAGATGCTTCAAATCTTAAACACTGTCAGCTGGAAAATCATGCAGTGACATCCAGAGAGTGACAGGGAAACATAACGTATTATTCTATAATTCTCAACCCTAAAAATGCACTTCAGAAATAAAAGGGGGCCAGGGAGATGGCTCAATGGAATAAGCAATTTGCTTGGAAGAAAAATGGCCTGTGCTCCTGGTTCAGTCCCCATTTCTGTAAATAAATAAGTAAATAAATAGAAAATAAATAATTCTTGGAAAAAAGAAAAACCTTGGGTTGGCCAAATAGCTAACCAATTAAAGAGCTTTTAAGCAGATGTTGGGGGTCAGAGGTTCAATCGCAGACCCGGCCTGCGTGACGGCTCTTCCTCTGAGCACACTGGGAGGTCAACTGAGTCTGAACTTGGTGGTATGCACCTTTAATCCCAGCACTTGTGAGGCTGTAAACAGGTTGATCATTATGAATCCGATCTCATAATGAGACCCTGACTACTTCTGGACCTTTTCCTAAAATTAAAAAAAAAAAATGTATAAAATTCATTCCCATTTGATATCTAGTATACAAGTGTAAAGGGAAGTATTTCCAGAAGAAGAAATATGATACTAAAGAGCAACTTGCATCTACAACAAGAAATAACACTGGAATGGCATAAATAAATGTAATACCATATTCATCTTTCTGAAATTACTATATAAGATAAATTGCTAACTACAGCCAATGGAAAAATGACATTATACATCTGGAGCACAGGCACATTAATGAGGTAGTTATACTTCTAACATAGCAAGAAAGGTAGAAATTTTGACTGGTTCTTAGGCTGCACCAAAACGGTTTCACTACTCCTTAAACATAGATTTTGATTAATTAAAGATATACATACAATACCTGTGTTAAAGAAAAGAAAAAATGTGGAAGAGGTAAAACTTATGAAGTAAAACTGGAGTTATAAAAAGCCAAAACATCCAAAATAAACTGAAGAAAGAGAAATATCTAATGAAGCTACAGAAAAGCTGATAGCAAATGGGTAGATTCTAACCCAAGGACATTAAACTAAGAGTAGGAGAAATGATACATCAGTATAACACTAGTGCAATGAAGCACAAGGTGCTTGTATTTCCGCAGTAAAGAGTCCACACACAAAGAGAAATTGTCATTCTAAATAAATGGGTATGAATAAAAAGACTATTACACTACATTATGTAAAACTTAAAGAGATGGAAACACTTCTGCCTAGATAATTGACCAACAGCTCAGTAAGCCAAACAAAGACAAAATGAATTAGTCATTTATATAAAATTCCATGAAATAAAAACAGCATATTTTCCTTATTTATTTATAACAAACTACAAGTTAGAATTAAAACATAAAAATTACACGTGATACAGATATTCCTTTAACAAAATAATATGAACTTCACACTATTTTTAATACATATGGTTGTCTTCCCCAACCAGCTATTTATAGCACCAGATATATGCATGTAAAATTAGAAGAGGAAAAAGAACGAAATATATACTAACTTAAGAGTAGAAAAAGTACAAACTGTTGAAAGAGAACAATTTAAAGCATGAACTGCTCCTTTCCATAGACCAGCAGAAATGCACAGTACATTTGTGCAAACCGTCCTGCTTATATGCATAGATAAATCTCTCTCCCCCACTCCTTCTCCTGTACCAGACTTTAAAAACCCAACAAAAAATATGATTGTTTTATATAAACAGTTTTATAACAATTTTCTAATAAACATTCACTAGCAGTAGCAAATCACAATTAACAAGCAATAGCACAAATATATCTGCAAATTCCCCCAATTTTGAAAATTAAATCAATCAATCCTAATGTGTCATGAAGGTCAAAAACAATATAACAGGAAGTTTTCAAATATTGTTAATAGAACACAAAGGATACCGTATCAAAATTATGGTGATTCTTTGAGAAAAATTTATGTATAAAATATTTAGGTTATGTGAGACAATGTTTTAGTTTAATGTGTGAGCTTCCATTTTAAGTAATTCAAGAACAAAACAAAAATTCCAAAGTGGGGAGATGAAAAAAGTTAATAAACACATATCAAATTCAATGCAAAAAGGAACAAGAAAATGAAAGACACAAAAAAGTAAAACCAAAACTATGTTTTTCAAAACAAAGAAATCAAATTCAAGAAGTCAAACAAAGAAAAAATTGTAGAATACATAGAAACTATAAATGTTAGAAGCATAACCACAAACAAATCTGTAGCCATAAGGACTCTTTTCTGAGACAGTGTCTCGCTAGGTAGCTCATGTTAGCCTCAAAATCATGGTGATCCTCCTCCTTCAGACTGGAATTACCGGCATGCATCACAGTGACAACTGGCCACCAGTAAGTATCATGGACACTGTCCATGTCCACAACATACTAGAAATTTGTGCGAAATCCTATCCCCAAACTGTTAGAAGTGCTGGTCATATATTTGCTATTACTCTATTTATGGTATGTTTTATTGTTAGTCATTCTTAACTATCATGAGATGTTTATTTCTTGGCTGATATTTTGTATATATTAACTGTTATGGTTTCTTAACATAGAAACCTTTTATTACCGGGCCCTGAACCACTTGACCATATTAACCGCCAAGAGCCTTAGAAGTACAGAGGTTTTAAAGGTAGAAATCGCATCCTGCTTGGTAAATAAATTTGTCAATTACCACAGAACACTGTCTTTAGAGACAGCATGACTGTTACTCAGCATACATTTTTCTTGGGAGCATTTTTTTCTAGGAACTCTGAACCTATTAATATTTGATCAATGGTACACCAAGCCTCCTGCAGTCTTACAAGGAAGCAGGATCACAGAAAGTTGAGCAGAGTAATTTTTTATATTTAGTTTTACATGTACTCATCACATTAACCTATCCAAATACTATCTGAGTACTCTGAATTGATCTCATATTTGTACATATTATACACAAAATTCTGGCCTCTTAGGTGAATGCACAGTTTAATTTTAAATTGGGAATATTGTTCTGAAAATTTTAATTAAGATTTAATTAATTTTCTGAACAATGTTTAATATTAATTTTTGTTTTAGTATTTATACTGTATCTTTGACTTATAATCTACTTATAAATCATGGCATGATTTTTTTCTCCAAATATTAGAAACTTTAAAAAGTGTAATTCCGTTTTCCATGACTTTATATTTCCTCATCTTTGTCTTTTACACACACACACACACACACACACACACACACACACACACACAATATGTATATAACCCTATAGCAAAAGATGGATTCTGTTTTATAGAGGTCTTCAATGACCTTTTAAATAGGTTCATCTAATATATCTCATTTAGTCCTGCATAACTACAATTTTGAGAGCTCTTTGTTCTTTATCCAAGACCATACAGAAACCTCTCTTGCCTTCTGGATTATGTTCCTTGTTATTTTCTATATGCTGTGTCTGGAGTTATTAGAATATTTTGAGTTTGGACACCTGGAAAATGTTTTACTTTTAGCGTTCAAAGTTATGTTTGCTAAGCATAAAACTCAATGAGGACCAACCTTTTTTGTTTTTTTTTTCTCACTCCTTTAAATTAATTACTTTATTTTCTTATGCACTTGCTTTTTTTTCTAATGTGGAATAAGATGTTATTTAATTTTTTCCTTCCTTAGCTAATATTTTTATGTACATGCTGTAATTATTATTTTCTCAACAATTTGTTGTGGACAATTTCATTGTTGTGTACTTTGGCATGATTTTATTCAAATTTCTTGTGCAAAGGTTCACTTTTCTTAGAAATGTGGTGCTACACTTTCAAGTAAATTCAGAAATTTTAGGTCTTTAAATACATATTGTCAGGGACTTCCAAATAGCTGAGTGGATTAAAGCACCTGAAATCGGGGCAAACTGAGACAGCAATTGAGACTCAGCTGTGTGGTGCACACCTGTAATCCCTGTTCTTGGGAGGCTGTACACAGGCAGATCCCTAGGAGTCTGATCTAGCAGTGAGACCCATCAGGCTCCATCCTACTAGATCAGAGGCAGGGATTACAGGATGCCCCTACCACACCCAGTCTCTATTATTTATAATGTACTATATAATTATTGATTTTCAATAAAGCTAAGGAAAATAAATAAATAAATAAAAAATAAATTATCCTGGTGACATTGTGTCTTAACCCTTTCTGATCCTTTTTAATAAGCTTCATTGAACAGAATAACTTCTGTTTACTCAAATTAACTTAATTCCAAACAGTTTTCAAAGTCTACCATACTTTTCAAGAGCTTTGCAGTGTCTACAATCAAAGCATTGCAGGCTGGGGAGATGGCTCAGTGAAATAAGTGCTTCCCCAGCAAGAACAAGAGCCTGAGTTCAATTCCTGGTTCTGCCAAAAAAAAAAAAAAAAAAAAAATCTTGGGCTGGGGAGATGGCTCAGTGGAATAAGTGCTTCCCTTGCAAGCGCAAGGGCCTGAGTTCAATCCTTAGTTCCACCAAAAAAAAAAAAAAAAGAACAAAGCATTGCAGACATATTATTTAGTGAATTATACCTTAAACAGTGCTAATAGTCACTAAATCAGATGACGTTGTGTTCATAAGAAACTGTCTATGTGTTCTGTTTAGATAACAGACTAATAATAAGTTCAAATCTTTTTCTCATAACCTTTCATATTCTAATTTAAAAACTGAATGTATTTTCTATTGGCTTGGGGAAGCACATTTATAGAAAATACATTTCCTATTACATATCAATTATTTGCCTTAACAATGTGTAATAATCACATAATAACATAGATGAATGTATGTACACTGTTCCCAATAAGAACACTACAAAGTTGGACTGGTAGAAGGACTGGAGAACGGACCCCAGAGAGCCCTGAGCCGCCCGCCACCAAAGCCATCCTAGCTAACATCACAGTCACAAAGGAGCCACAGCTGCTCTATGCAGCCCAGTCGCCATCTCTGCAACCATTAGCAGGGAGCCCAGGACCCAACAGCCAGCCACCCCCGCCACACCCACCGTCAGCGCTGCTGACACCAATCTGGGTTCCAAGGGCAGCAGCTCAGGGAGCAGCGATGCCTGCAGGTGGGGACAAAGAAGGTCATTGAAAGGAAGGTTTTGGGAACAGTAATTGTTTTTTTACTTTTTAAGGAAGTATCTACAGGGTGTTCAGGATCTCACTACTAGAAACGACATGTAGTGATTTGCTTGTTTGCAGCCTCCCCAGAGCTGGGATTACAGGAGGGCAACACCATACCCAGTCTATACAATTTTTAATATGCTATGTAATTATTGATTTTCAATAAAGTTAATGCAAAAAATAAATAAAAAAGGTAAGTTTGTGTCTTAACCCTTTCTAATCCTGTTTAATAAGCTTCATGTTAGAGAATAATTCCCATTTACTCAAATCAACTTAATTCCAAACAATTTGCAAAGTCTTCGATACTTTTCAAGAGCTTTAGTTACGGTTAACTTCCTAATTTTCATAGTACAGTGTCCAAAATGAAAGCATTTGCAGATGTATAGTTTAGTGAATTATGCTTTACGATGTGCTAATAGTTTCTAAATCAGATGACATTGTGTTAGTAGGAAAGTATGTATGAAATAAGTTTAGACAAGAGATTATAATAAGTTCAATCATTTTTCTCATCACTTTTACATTCTAACTTAAAAACTGAATGAATTTTATACTGGCTTTGGGAAGCACTTTTTTTTTTTTTTTGGTATTTTAAGGAAGCATCCACAGCATATGGTGTTTAGGGTCTCACTAATAGACCAGAAGCCTAGTGATCTGCGGCCCGTTAACAGCCTCCAAAGAGCTGGGATTAGAGGAGCGAGCCACCAAGCCCAGTCACTATTGTACTCTCACCCCACCCAAGGAACAGGACCCACACCATAGGCCCAGGGATTAAACTCCAGGTTTGCAGGCACTTTAGTCCTACGAGCTATTTGGTCAGATCGGGAAGCACATCTATGGAAAATGTATTTCCTATTACATATAAATTATTAGCCTTAACAGAGTGTAATAATGATATAGTAATCTACATGACTATATATATATATATATCCTGTTCCCAATAAGAACACTGCAAAGTTGCAAAGTTGTATCTGTAGCAGTAGCTGAGACCGGACCCAAGACAGCCCTGAGCAGCCCCACGGCAGCTGCTGGCTGAGTTAACATCACACCGAGGGAAAACACACAGCTGCTGTGGCTGACCCTGTCACCATCACTGCAACCATGAGCAGGGAGTACCAGAAGCAGCAGCCCACCATGGCTGCCGCTGCCCTCGGCGCTGCTGACCACAAGCTGGGCAACACATGCAGCAGCACAGGGAGCTATGGCCCGGGCTGCCCCACATTGACACGCAGAGACAATGAAGGTCATCTCAAGGAAGGTTTGGGGAACAGTAAAATGATTCAGTGTAAGAAACAGATAAGGCTTCATCAAAAGGAATGACACCAGGAAGATGCATTTGTACACAAGACTGCCAGAAAGGAGAAATAACCTCAGGAAGGACCTGTGTGGTATAGGAGATGGAGAGACTGAGAGCTTGATGTTGTTGAAGGAGAAAAGGGTGTAGAGGCAGCAGATGTCACAGGGCGGAGTGGAGCTCCAGCTCCAGTAAGTAAATATGCAGCAGACCTTAACCGTTATAGACACTGTCCATATTGTTGTGGTCCTCCATGCAATTCCAAGCACAATTATCACAATAGTGAGAGTAGGGAAAGGAATGAGAGATCAGAGAGTGATCCCGAAGGCCAGGCCCAGCCACCAGGCCCTACCTACCACAAGAGAAGGTGCCCAGCTCACTACATGTGGAGACCCAATGGGAATTGACCAGTGTTCAGGAAGTATATTTTCTTGTGGATGGAGTGTAAGAAGCATTAGTGCTCATAGTATAGTTAGTGGTCTTTTTATAAGATAATTAGTATAAATGCAATAGTGGTATTAGAAGTAGTAGAACAAAGAGTACAAATTTTGAATGCATATATGGAAGACAAAAAGGATAAGAAATAGGGGCCAGGGAGATGGTTCAGTGATTATTCCCTGGAAAGCACAAGGGTCTGAGTTCAACCCCTGGTTCCGCCAAAAAAAAAAAAAAGGATAAGAAATAATACAGGACATCATAATTTATACTTCTCATTAAAAGAAAATTTCATCTCCAAAGTAATGGTAGAAAATCTGAAATAAAGAGCCATTTTACAGTCCGTGACCCATACAACATTCTCTTGCTACTGAAATGCACACAGTGGCTGATACGGTCTTGTGACCCAACAGGAAAAACAGAACAAAACAAAGTTTCGAGCAAAACTTACAATAGAGACAAAAGATTTATAAGCTCAAAGTCTCCATGACTCAAGTTTTCTATTACTCAAATTTATTTTTATTTTCTAATTTTGAATTTTAAGATAGCAAATTACTTTTATTCACAGTAAATAGAATTAAAAACTTACATTTTAACTATCTTTGCCTAGTATGTGATACTATAAACATAACACTGTTAATCATTCTTAATGTACACATTCTGTGTATTTCTATGTACCTATAGATGAGTTTTATTCATGTTATTTAATGTATATAAATTATCATATAACCATATTATACATAACAGGCATTATATATTTATATAATACATATTTATCATAAAAATGTAAATGATAGGCATTCACAAATGTTTGAAATGACACAAATAAAGAAACTTACTTATATTGCTATTATGACCATACACTTATATAATCATTCTAGGAGCCAGGGACATGGCTCAATGGAATAAGCATTTGCCTGAGAAGTGCAGGGGCCTGAGTTCAATACCTTGCACTGGAAAAAAAAAATCAAAGAAAGAAAAATAATAATTCTAAAGACTTGCATATATATTTGTGTGGATATGTATATGCAAGGAAATGCATGGTAATAGTATTCATAGCAGGCCCAAATAGCAGTATATTGGCAAGTAGAATTTCTTCAAAAATAATATTAATCAAGTGATATATAGAACAACATATAACTTAATAACCAAATAAAGTAAGGAATAACCCAAGAAACTAAATACATTTTGTCAGGAAAGAGCACAGAAACCTTTCACATCTATACTAAAAATGGTTGGCATCACAAGTTCTGAAGGACCTGTAAACAGGATTTGTCAGCTAGACTTGCCTGAGATGCTCCTAAGTTTAGCAGCTTCTGAGTGCTGACGCGTAGGCTAACACAATGCAAGTCAGCTATGCGGGAGCACCTGTCATGATGAGGAGAAAATCAGTACCGGCTAAGTTCTTGTGAGCCACCTGCTAGTCACATTTCAACAACTGATCTATATATCATGTGTATGTTACTGTTTTAAAAAACCTTCCTTAACGTACATTACTAATTTGTTAACATCAACTCATAGCCAGCGGCACTATAGCTCATACCTAAACCTCATTTAGTGTACACATCTGTTCTGTAAGAAACACTAAGTAACTCTTGAGCATTGCACCTTGGTGGCCATTTGTAACTGTGAACTTGTCAATGAAAAGCACAAAAATGCCAAAATGTGAGCATGAATAGACAGAAAAAACGTACGCTTTTACAGTGTGAAAGCTGACGTCAAAAGGCCCAGGAGCACCTCCTCCATCATCAAGGTCTGCAGTCCCTATAAGATTATAAGAACTGGTTTGAGCAAGTAGGCAAGTCCACAAGTAAAGATCTATGCATGAGGATGGACTGCAATTCAGAGTATTAAAAGAATAACAAAAAATCTCTGCTACTATCTCAATAGATACAGAAAAGGCCTGTGAGGAATTCTGGGTAAAGCTCTCAGCAAGCTCACAGGAGAAAACAGCACCATAAAGCTGATGGAGAGTACCCCACCCCCACAAACCCACACATGCACACGTGATATGCTAATTATACTTAATGCAAAAAAGAAGAGCAGATTTTTCCCTCCCCTGAGATCTGAGGAATCTCCAGGGATTTTAAGTCTCATCACATTTAATAAATGTCTTCTCCATTACCTACTCAATGAAATAAACAGGTGCAAGAATGAATAAATAATTAAAGACATAGAGATTTACAAAGAAGAAAACATTGCCCTCATTCTTAAGAAGCATAATTATTTACCTAGAAAATCATGAAAACATACATATATCTTTTTTTCTTTTCTTTTTTTTTTTTTTTTTTGGCAGATCCAGTGATTGAACTCAGGCCCACAAACTTGCAGGCAAGTGCTTATTCTACTGGGATATCTCCACAGCCCCTTATACATATATCACAAAAAGCAAGTAGAACCAAAAAACATGTTTACAACAATCATTTTTTTTTTTTTTTTGCAGAACCAGGTATTGAACTCAGACCCTTGCGATTGCCAGAGAAGCTCTTATTCCACTGAGCCATCTTCCCACCCTTACAAAAATTTAAAGACAAGGATAAGGTACAAATATCAATTTCTTTTGTATGTATCAATGTATGATTGAAAATTTAATTAAAATTATCAATTCTAATTGTGCTAAATAGCTTGTAAGATGAACATAAATCATGCAAAATATGTTAAATCTTTATACATAAAATTACAAAGCACTAAATAATGAAGTAAAATGAGGCCAGGGTCTGGTGAGATAGCTCAGTAGAATAAATGCTTGCCTGGCAAAGCAAGGTCCTGAGTTCAATCCCCATTATTGCAAAAACTAAAAATTAAAAAATAAATTTAAAAATATATGCTTTTTTAAAAAAGAAATAAAATGAGGCCCAATTTAAAGTTGGTTTTGAAGTTGTCTTATTGTTAAATATCACTTTTACTCAAAATGATGAACAATGAAATCTCAGTAAAAGTTACAGCAACTCTGAGAAATGAATAAGTTCACTCCACTTGACTCCTACACTAAAATTTGAAAAAAATCCAAAGCTATGAAACTAAAATATTTCATGGTTCTTAACATAACTGGTCCAAGGTCCTATATCCTTCCAAGCAGCTACTGTAAAATCCTTAACACATGAAATTCATTAAAATCACAATTCACTTTTGCCTCTTATATTTTGAAGCTCTTATTCAGTGTTTGTCATGTGCATGTATAATTCATTATAATTCACTATATTAATCCTATTGTGATTAAGAAGGTTTCCTTATTGTCTAATCTCTTACATATTAATATAGCCTTTCTATTTTTACTACTTGCATAATATACTATTTCCATCTGTTGTGATCATCCTGTTTGTAGCTTTGTGCCTAATCGTGTCTCCTATCAGCAGCATGCAACTGCTTCTTGGTTCCTGCTTTAAACTCACACTGAAAAAGTAGTTTTGATCATACATTTTGAGTATTTCATTTAAATGTAATTATTGATACAGTTTTATTTTGGTCTTTAATTTTGTAACGTTGTTTATAATAGTTTTATGGAATCTTTTTGCCTTTCTTGCTGTACTTTATATTAATCCAAGTCAATTTTGGGCCAGCCAAATAGCTCAATGGATTAAAGCACCTGCAATCAGGCACAGGGGCCAAGAGTTAGGTCTCTGGACCTGCCATGACAGCCCTCGTCCTGGGTCATGTAGAGAAATCAATTGAGACTGGGTGTGGTGGCATGCCCCTGGAATCCCATTTCTTGGGAGTCTGCAAACAGCAGATCACTATGAGTCCAGTGATATGCTGAACACCTTGTAGATCCAACCTTCCCTAAAAATACCCCCCAAAACATTAATTTGTGTAAATATTCTCTTCTAATTCCTCTCCTGGCCACCTAGGTTTCTTTATTTATATGATAAGGCAATGTTTCCCAGTAATTGAAATTTTCATTATTAAGTTTTTACCATTTTCTTAGAACTCATATTTAATTATTACAGATAAAATGTTGGACATTTACACCAATATATCTATCTTGTTCCCCCCGCTTGGAACTATAATTTAAACATGTATCGCATCTGTATTATCCAAGATTCAGTTTTATCATCTTGTCTTTAAACCACCATATTCTTTAAAGAATGTAAAAAATAAAAGTTTGAGCTTTCATATTATATCATTTCCTGAGTAATTCATACCTTTTTGTAGAGCAGTGTTCAACTGTACACGATTGCTCCCTTCTCCCTAAACAACTTTCTCTAGACACTTAGAAAAGCTGTGATGTATTCATGTACAGTATTCTGGGTGGATAACTGCTTTTTTATTTTACTGATTGCACATGCCACTCCACTATCTTCTGAATTCTAGCTTATAATAGAAAATCCATCTATACTTAACCGATATTTTATTGTATAGAATTTGTTATTATTTTCTTCTTTTTTTTGTGGTGGAACCAGGAATTGAACTCAGGACCTTGTGCTTACAAGACAAGCACTTAGTCTACTGAGCTATCTCCCCAGCCCTGGAATTTGTTATTATTTTCTATATTTAAAGTTTTTCATTATTTTTGACTTGCAGTAATTTAGGAAAAATAGGCATATTTAGTATCCTTTTTATCCTACTTATGTTTTCAGGAAAAATAATCACCTAAATTTACTTGTTTTTGAGCAAATTTCATAATATTTTGGCCATTGCATAATTTCCCACTTCTTTCCTGCCACCTTCTGTGACTGACTTCATGTGTACAGGGCTACTTGCATTCTGTGCTCTGGGCTTTGCTTAGTTTTAAAATAAATATTCCTCCATTAGTTCCATATAAGGGGTAATTTCTGTTATGATAATTTCAAATTTACTATTCTTTTCTTTTATTATAATTTTATTGAGAAACAAATAGCAATGAGACAGTTTCAAAACTGATTAGTAGGATAGTTTCAATAATTAGTATATTGCATATTGTTGTCTTGGTGTTTATTCATTGTATAAGGTGCAGACATGATATCCTGTCCACAAACACTATTAGAACAAATCTTTCTATTCATTGAATTAAGAGAATGTAGCTGTATATCTATCCTAACTATTTCAAATACACAGATCCAGAATATTCATTTGTATTACCTTTTTTTGTTTAGTTTTGTCAGAGAAGGGTTGTCATTCAAATATTATAGGTGAATGCAACAAAATATTTCTATATAGTCCAGAAGTCCATAGTAGTAGTTGGTTTTATTTTTTTTGTGGAACCAGGGATTGAACTCAGGCCCTTGAGCTTACCAGCGAAGCTCTTATTCCTCTGAGCCATCTCCCCAGCCCAAGTAGTTGGTTTTAAATCTACCAACAAAAAATGTTGGCAGGCCTGTGGGGAAAAGGAACCCTTCTCCACTGCTGGTGGGAATGTAGACTGGTGCAACCATTATGAAAATCGTTGTGGAGACTCCTTAAGAAAATAGGACTAGAAATCCCATTCAAACCAGCTATCCCCCTACTGGGAATATTCCTGGAGTAAATGAAAACATCATATCATAGTGACATATGTGTACCTATGTTTATAGCAGCACAATTTGTGATAGCCAAATCTTGGAAATAACTAAGATGCCTGTCACCTGAGGAATGGATGAAAAAGATGTGGTATTTCTATACAATGGAGTATTACTCAGCTATAAAGAATGTTAAACTCAAAGCCTTCATATTTAAGTGGATGCCACTTGAACATATATTCATAAGTGAAATAAACCAGATACACACGTGTAAATATCATATAGTCCTCCCAGTATAATAACTCAAAAGAAGAATTACAAATAGAAAGATATAACACACTTAAAACGAAAGCAAGAACTTGAAGCCTAGACAATGAAGAGAGAACAAGGAGAAGAGCTAGGAAACACTACAGAAGCAAAGCCATACAGTTATATGTACAAGATGTGCAAGGCAATAGTCCTGAGAATCTTCAGAATATTTTCTAATATAGAAGTTAATTGGAAGGATTCTCACCCTGACTGACTATATATGCTAATCCCTGTGAACTAAGCAAACGCACTGAAGATGACAATTCACAGTAGTAGATTCATGCTTGTAGTGCCTGTCATTCTGGTCTTCTGAATACCTGCTGCTTGTCATGACATGCTTGTTGCTGCTGAGCTGTCTCTCGGATAGAAGTTTGTTTAAGAAGGAAGGGGGTGGTGAATGAAGGCAAGAGAGAGGAAAAGGAGTGATGTGAGACTGTGCTGCTACAATTCTGTATATGGTTAGATTTCTAAACTTATGTGTAAACATATATAATTATTGATTCCTAATTTTAAAATATATTTTAATTTTTTGCACTTAGTACATTATATTTTGTAGGGACTTAAAGTTTAACATATCAATCCTTGATGAAAAATACCTGTTCCATGTTAAGCCTAAAATGTTTGATATTCAGACAGATAGTGAGGTTAAGCTCAACAGCCTACGATGTACATTAATAATAATAAGCTTCTCTTCTGGAGTGTTAACAACCTAAGTTTGCAGAACAAAAATTAGAGAAAAAGGAGGGCCATGAGAACAGCCAACATTTTGGCCCTAGCCTTTCAAGGTCAACTAAAACTCAAGACATAGGAGAACTTGTACTGTAATATCATGTAATGCAGTTGTGTCCCAAATTTTGTGATCAAAGAGATTATGGGTCCAAAGAGGAAAATGACTGAGGATATAGAGTGTGCCCAAGGAGAGTCACTTGGAGAGAAAACATTCTCTCAGGCTTTCACAGAGAACAAATTGGTCAAGCAATGGCCATGACTCATCCATGGTTGACACAGACAAAGGATCTACAAACTGTGATACAGGGTCCCAGGATAAATCCTCAGGGAATTTGACTGACCTTAATCAAATACAAAAGCTGTATTTCTTCTTACATAGGTCTTGCTTTATCTTGGTCTTAATCATCCAACAAAAAAGTAGTAAACTGAAGTATAAGAAGTAAAACCATATTACTATGCTGAGCTGTAAAGGGCTCAAGTCAACCTATTCTGACATTGCCAGACATACAGAAAACCCAATACTATTATGGACTACTGGACTATTTGGGGGTATTTTGCTAAACCTCACATACCTATAATATTTAGTTGACAAAACTAAACGAAAAAGGGGATACAAATGAAGGACCATTTTGTATCTGTATATTCAAAATGGTTACAATAGATACAGCTACATTCTCTAATTCAATGAATAGAGGGATCTGTTCTAATAGTGTTTGTAAATAGAATGTCATGTCTGCACCTTGTACACCAATTAACCACTAAGAAAACAATATGTAATGTATTAATTATTGAAACTGTTGTACTAATTTGTATTGAAACTGTCTCATTACTATTTGTTTCTCAATAAAATTATGGAAAAAATTTACAAGAAAAAATAAAATCACAAATACTTTGTTGAGAAAAAAAAAACTAGTAGTGGATTTTCCATAAGTCTGGCAATGTCAGAAGTTGTTGACTTGCTTTTGTATTCAATATAGTATTGAATCTATCTTTAAATATTTTCTTTTAATTATTGTGGTTTTGAGTCCTAAAAGACTCCATAGTTGTAGTTATAGTTTTAGTGCAATAGTTTTAGTTTTCTGCTTATGCTTAATTTTTCATTGATGGAACTAATTTTTCTTGAGTGTTTTGAACATGTTTTCTTTTAAATTTTTAGAAGCATTTTTTATGAATTCAGTACAGGGTCTAAAGGGTCTCACTACATAGATTGGACTCATGTGGATCTACCTGTTTTCTGCCTCCCATTGCTGGGTTTACAGGCACACATCACCAAGCCTAGTCTCGATAACCTTCTCAGTGCACCATGGGGGCAAGGCCAGCAGGGCATGCCAGGGTACTGAACCCTGAGGCTGCCTAAGCAGATGCTTTAATCCACTGAGCTATCTGGCCAGCCCCTTGGGTATTAGGCCTTATGACTCAGCAATGAGAGAAGAGTAACCAAGACAGATACCATCTTCAAACAGAGAGGAGGGGATATGGTGGAAAAATTAATCTCTTTCTTCCTCATACTTCCTTTTCTTTCACCTTCTTCCAATTCCTTTCCCTCCGCCTTCTCCCCTTCTTCCTCCTCCAACTATTCCTCCTCTCCTCCTCTTCCTTCTGTTCCTCCTTTTGTTCTTCTTTTCCATCCTTGTCAATCTTTGTAGTAATAGGGAATAAACCGAAAATCTTTACAATAAACTGTACACTTAATACTTACTTTTTTAAAATTTGAGAAAGGGTTTTCCCAATTTTCAAAATTATATGGCTCACAATCAAACTTTCTATATTTGTGCTTCTTGGATTACAAATATGTGCCACATGGGCTGGGGAGATGGCTCAGTAGAATAAGCACTTCCCTGACAAGCACAAAGTCAATCCCCGGTACCACAAAATAATAAATAAAAATTTCTATTCCATGCTGTGGTGGGGTGACCCTGAGGCATGCTGAGACTGTGATTGAGACTGGACATGGTGGTGCGCGCCTGTAATTCCAGTACTCAGGAGGCTGAAAACAGGGAGATTAGGGCAAGTCCAATGTGTACAAGAGACCCTGGAGACCCTATACTAAGTAAATTAAACTAAAGCAACCACTACCCCAATTAAAGAGAAATGGTTTATTTAGCTCTCTCTTTGTGAAAGTTTCAGTCCATAATCACCAGGGTAGAAGGCAGCGCGGCGTGGCACAAGGCCAACACTTAAGGTGGCAGAAGACAGCAAAAGAGAAACTTTTCTCCTTACTTTGGAAGCAGACTACCATCCCTAGGGCAGGTGCAGCCCTCTCACCATCTCCATCTCTGTGGCCTCCTTTTACATACTCTCAGGATGTTTACAAAGTAAGCACCTGGCCACCTAATGAATACCTGGCCCCCTAGTGAGTCACATAACCTCCTCAAGTCAGCCTTCAGTATACCTCTAGATTCTTCAAAACATATGTACAAATTAGCTGTCACAGATTTATGCAATTTGTGGTCACTTTTGGTCTCACCAATTCTATTTTTCTTTTCTAAGGTTTCCTCCTGAAATTTCAAACCATCTTTCCATTGCAGAACTATTTTCTATTCTTTTGTATTATGGTTCTCCCTGCTGGCAACATTTCTGCCCTTGGACAGCTAAATATCTCAGCAGACTAAAGCATCTGCAAGCAGGCTCAAGGGCCCGAGGTGGTATCCCCAGGCCTGCCTGCCAACCCCCCTCCTGGGGCTCACTGAGAGGACAATTGAGAGTGGGCACAGTGGAACAAGCCTGTAATCCCAGCTCTCAGAGGCTGTACAAGAGAATTACTATGTATCTGATCTAGTTGGGAGAACCTGAACACCCTTTAAACAGTTTCCTAAAATAACAAACAACAAGATTTCTGGTATAGACTTAGCTGCCACAAGAAGCTACAGAAAACAGTAGCTCCAAATTCACATATTCACCTTTACCTTTTCAAGTCCATTGTTCCTTCTAGAACTGTCTAATTTTGGATCTTTTTCAGAAGTTTTCCATAATATTTTACCCAAAATTTTTGCAGTGGATGCATTCCATAGAATTTGCAGTGACAGTTTTTTCTAGTACTAACTCTACATTAGTTTAGAACATGAATTTTTCAATACTGTTTGAATTATAATTACAGAAGTAAATATGTTTATTGTGGCATATTTTAAAAATTCATGTAAATCAAAAGAAAAAGGTAAAAGTTAATTGTATTCTAGCTATCTCCACATCATCACTGATACTATTTTGTGTTTTATACTTTCTTCAGTGGGATCACTACATGAGATCAGAAATTTTCCGGAATTAACTCTCATGAAACATATGCAAAAAGTTTTGCAAAAATGTTTTCAATATTATCAGGTACAAACCCAGAGATATTAAAAAATAACAAAGTATTATGAGAAACTTTATGCCAAATATGACAACTTAGATAAAATAGAAAAGGCCTTCAAAGGAAAAAATGTCCAAACTATACAAATCTTTGGAAAGAAGTACAAATCTTACTCAGAACGCTGGAGCAAGTGAGTATATGTGTGAAGTTTACAAGAAGTGCCACAGCCATTTTCAGACTACGGAGTTTGAACACCCAGAAAAGCGGGGGGATCATAACATGTCCTTTTGGATTTCATAAAACATATAAAATAATTTTGAACAATAGAAACCACTGTCAGATTGCATGTAAAGACCTGCATTTGGACATTTGCTTATTTGCATTTTAAAATGTCAATAACTAGATTGCAGAGAACTAACTAGTAAAGAGAAGCTGCACAGGAAAATTCCTATGATTGTGTCAGTACTTCAGAGGAACATAACAGTAGTTTGAACTACAGTGATTTTGATGGGAAAAAAAATAGGAATATATATATATATATATACATATACATATATATATTTTTTTAGGAATATTTTTAAGTTATGGAAGAGTTAAGTCAAGAAGTATCATAGATTTTTGTGATGTTTACGATGAAAAGGCACCTTCTTGTGCCCTGAGGAGCTAACCCTGGAGATGAGATTCAATGAACTAAGGAGCTAACAAATCATATATTCATTAATCTGTAATTCATCTGAACTTTAAACGCATGTAATCTGCCATGATTTGTAGCTGACAAGTCGTTCACCAAAGCCTCATGCATATCAATTGGGCAGACGTGGCTGGAGGAGTGGCTGGGGGCTGGGCCAGAGGACAGAGTGGAGCACAAGGGGCGGGGCCAGAGTGGAGCCAACCGTTAAACTTCGAAAACCGACAGCCACTGACGAGATTGACAGCCCCCGCTGACCCCCCAGCCAACGGACTCCCTCGGAGATGTGGGGAGAGTCATTCTGGGCTTGGCAGCACCCCAGCTTCTCCTCCAGACCCTGAAGAGCAGGGACAGTGTCTTGAAACCTTCACTCCCTGTGAGCTAAATGAACCTTTCCTTCCCTAATTTTGAGTGTTAGGTACTTGTCCCAGCAATGAGAGAAGAGTAAGACAGAATTCTTCAGAAACGTTTACTGGTACATTTACAAAAAAACATAGGATCTCAAAATTAGCATGAATGTCTGTTTATGTCAAAAAACTAACAAAGGCACTCTGGTGGTGTACTAGAATCATAGGACTATTTAAGACAAGATTATAAAGAATCATGTTAGGATTGGCACTTTACCTGCTTGTGAGGCTTGTCTTCTACATTTAAAACATGTCTTTCACATTATCTTATCTGAATAGGAACAATTTCCTTTAGGCAATTTTTATTGCCATTCCTACAGGCCTCCCAGTGTATCCATGTATTAATACAGAAGCTATTATGCCAAGAAGGACCAATAGCACAAAGAGAAAACAATTTAAAATGTCCTTCTGACCAAATAGCTCAGTGCATTAAAGTGCCTGCAAGCAGTCACAAGGCCCAAAGGTTTTATCCTCAGCTATGTGGTGCTGGCCCTGTTCCTATAGACCATAATAATAGTGGGATATGGCAATTGAGACTGGGCATGGTGGCACCACCTATAATCCCAGCTTTTGGGAGGCTGTAACAGGTGGATCACTATGAGTCCAATCTAGTAGTGAGTGAGACCTTGAACACTCTATAGACCCTTTGCTAAATATACCAAAAAAAAAAAAAAAAGCCTTTCTTTTTTCCATGTAAATAACCAATCCTATCAATAATGTATAAATAATATTTAGTATATAGCTCTAGTCAAATTTTTTATTTTCTCTCAAAACAGATAGAATTGTGTAATTGTAGCTTTGTGTTAAGCTGACCATTGTAGAGATGCTTTGATTGCTGTGCTTTGCTTGCTCTTACAAATAAGTCACTTGTTCTGAAAGAAATCATATAAATGCAATCAAAAGTTCTAATGATAACAATTCAATCACACATAGATTTTGTGTGTGTGTTCAGTTTAGTTTTGTTTTGTTTTGTTTTGCAGAACTGGGGATTGAACTCAGGCCCTTGTGCTTGCCAGGGAATAAGGTTTTAGTTACAGAACTAGGACAAACCTACGGAAACAGAAAGCACAGTGTAGAAGGAATGCTAACCCTAATCCGACGGGAGCTGCAGCCAGCATCCCAGTCATCAATATCATTTGGTTTGTGAAACATGAACATAGAAAAATATGTTCCTTGGTTATATGCTCTCTAGTAACAGGAAAGCCTTGGAAAGTGAAAGCTTGAATAAAAGCAAATCCTTGTTTTCATAAAATTTAGAGGAAAAAACAATATGCTAAAACAAATGCATAGTAATTTAAGATAGCAGCTATACTGAGATTGAGATTTTATTCATTCATTAGAAGCTTTTCCTGAGATCTCACTATAGCATAGAAGCTTTTATTTCATATTTGTTGAATTCACTGAGTTTGGTTTCATGATCATTTAATTTGAGAAGTTTTGAGATATTTCTGAGAAAATTTTTGTTATAAGGAAAAAATACTCAACAAATTCTGTCCATTTAGCTGCACATTTCTTTTTTTCTTAATTAATTCTAATGAGAGAGAAGTAGCAAAGAGACAGTTTCAAAACAGGTTAATAGTACAATTACAATAATTAACACATTGCATACTGCTGACTTCATAGTAGTTATTCACAGTACAAGATGCAGATATGATATCTTGTCTAAACACTTTCTTTTATTGAGCTAAGAGAAAGTAGCTGTATATCTATCCTAACTTTTGTATATGCATATATATATATATATATTTTTTTTTAGTACAAAATGGTACTTCATTTATATCTCCCCTTCTTGTTTTGTTTTGTCAGAGCTAGGTGTTCCATTGCTGTTAGAGGAGCTGAATTTGAAGAAGATTTTAAAGGACCGCTTCATACTTAATGCCAGTTCAGCTATTATAGGTACTTGAATTCAGCAAAATATCCCAATATACTCCAACAGACCATAATAGTAGTGGGTTATCAGCACAACTGGCAATGTCAGAAGTTGTTGACTTAAGCTTTTTATGGCTCAGCATATTCATATGGCTTTAGTTTTTATACCTCATGGTTATACTTTTCTGCTGGATGGTTAAGACCTAGAGAAAGCAAGACCTGTATAACAGAAAATGTAACTTTTCTATCTGACAAGGTCAAACATATTTTTCAGAATTCATCCTGAAAGCATGTACAGAACCTTGTAGATCTTTTGTCAGTGTCAGATAGATGGCAATCTGGATGAGTCACAGCCATTGCTTGACCAATTTGCTCTCTGAGAAAGCCTGAGAGAAGTTTTACTGTCCCTGTCACTCCCCTTAGGCACACCACAGATCATCAGTTGCCTTTTCTGTGGCTTTATAATCTCCCTGAGTAGAAAACTTAAACCAACTCTGAGTTATAGTATGCCACAGTACAGGTTCTGTTTTGTCCTCACTGACCTTGGTGTGCTAGGGCCAAAATATTGCAGCTCTTCTTTTTCTCTAATTTTTTGGTCTGCAAACTTTAGTTGTTAACCATGCACAAGAGAAGCTTAATGATATTATATACACTGTAATAGAGACAATTGAACTTATCATTAGTATCTGTCTGAATATCAAATGACTTAGACATAATATGGAACTGGTACTTTCCAACAACCATGGATATTCTAAACTTTAAATACCTATATAATGTGTAAAAAAACCTACATATTTTTACACAGAAGTTTATATGGTTTGATTTCTAAATTTCTGTGTAAGAATGCGTAGGGTTTTTTTTTTTTTTTTCACTATACCTGCACAATTCTTACAAGGTAAAAGATTGAGAAAGAAAAATAGAACAATAATTATGCAACAGTGTTTCTTTATGTGAATTAATTTATGTTTACTTTATAGAATACTAGAAACAAAAAAGATGTGATAGCACTGGCTCTTTTTCTCTTATCATTTTGAGTAGTTATAAGTCAGCATTTTAAAGATCCGTAAGCAGGTATAACACAATGAGAAAAATGAGAAACATTTTTTCTCAGTATCTTTTGTGCCCTTCAAAAGCCTTCAGATAGGTCACTTCAAAGAAGGCTTGTGGTAATTTTTAAACCAAGATCTCTTAGCGCGGTGACCACAGAGTGAAAGTCTCCACAGTATATCATAGTCACTCAGTAGTGCTGTGTTTTTCTGAGGAGATAACAGTATTGAACTAAACAAATGGAAAAAAAAAAGCCTTCAGAATTCCTCTTACAGGTTCCCACACTAAGGAGACAATACCATGTTTGTACATACAGGTCCGATTTATTTCAATTCAGAATATGTTCTCTAGTTGAATCCAGTTACCAAAAAATCCCCTCAAATTTATACTGTTTTATAGCTGAATAATTCTCCATTTTGTAAAAAAAATCAAAACTTCTTTATCCACTCTTCAGTTGATGGGCATCTGGATTGTTACCAAGATTTATCTATGACAATTGTGCTGCTATAAACATGGGTGCACAAATATGGTCTGATGTTTTCAGTTCATCTGGAAAATACCAAGGAGGGGAATAGCTGCCCTGAACTGGTTCTAAAGTCCTATCTCGTTAAGAAATCTCCACGCTGATTTCCGTAGTGGCTGCACCAGTCTTCACTCCCATCAACAGTGGATAATAGTTCCTTTTTGTCCACAGTCCCTCCAGGATTTATTATTGACTGATTTCTTGAAGTTAGCCATTCTTTCTGGGATGAGATGCAATCTCAGTGTTGTTTGAATTTGCATTTCTTGAATTATTATCACTGAACTTTTTTTTCTTATGCTTAATTTCCATTTGTATTTCTTCCACTGATAAGTATATATTCATCTCAGATACCCATTTTTGGGTAGAGTCTTTGAATTTGAAGAGCCGGATTTTTTAAATTATGTGTTCTAGATAAAAGTTTTTTTTTTTTTAAATTTTAGTACAGGATCTTAATATGTAGATCAGACTAGTAGTGATCTGCATGTGTTCAGCCTGCCAAGAACTAGGATTACAGGCACATACCACCATAACCAGTCTCAATTACCATCTCGGTGTGCCCCCCCAGGTGGGCCTGGCACAGCATGCTGGGGATCCCAGCCCTGGCCTCTGCATCTGCCTAAGCAGGCACTTTAATCCATTGAGCTATTTGGCCACCCCCAAATGAAAGCTTTTCTCTTTTTAATTTATGTTTTGATTAATTTTGTTGAGAAACAAATAGCAAAGAGACAGTTGCAATACTGATTAGTAGAACAGTTTCAATAATTAATACCTTGTATATACAGATACAAAATGGTCCTTCTTTCATATTTTGTTTTTTTGTTTAGTTTTGTCAGAGATGCTTATTCCATTGCCATTTAAATATTGTAGGTGCATGAATTCAGCAAAATAATCCAGTATAGTCCAGTAATCCATAATAGTAGTGGGTTATCTGCAGGACAAGCAATCTCAGAAGTTGTTCACTTGAGCCTTTTACAGCTCAGCAATTAATACAGCTTTACATTTTACACCTTGTTTTTATACTTTCTGCTGGATGGTTAAGAGCAAGTTAAAGCAAGACCTATATAACAAGAAATGAAATTTTTGTATCTGAAAAGGTCAGTCAAATCCCCTCAGGATTTAGCCTGAAATCCTGTACTGTAGTTTGTAGATCTTTTGTCAGTGTCTGCCATGTGGGTGAGTCACAGCCATTGAAAATTAATATAACTTCTGCAGCCATGTACTTTACCCAAGCTGACAATTTCTTATATAACTTTTCAATAATTCATGATCCTTTTAAGTAATGAAGATTAGGATTTTGCTATTTTTTTAAAATTTATTCTATCTGATTTCAAATTCAGTCATTTATTCTCTTGATTAGTAAAGCTGAATCTTATTAATTTCTTTCTTTTTACAAACAATTTTGCTTTATTAATACTTCCCATTATCTATCTGTGTTCTGTCTGGTATTCTTTTATTTTTTTTAATTTTCATTCATTTTAATGAGAAAAAAGATAAAATACCAATGAAACAGTTTCAAAGCAGGTTAGTAGGACAGTTATAATAATTAATACACTGCATATTATCTTCATAGTAGTTACTCAGAGGACAAGATACAGACATGATATCTTGTCTAGACACTTTAATACAAACCATTCTTCTCATTGAACCAAGAGAAAGGAGCTGTACATCTGTGCTAACTATCTTGAATATTCTGTCTGGTATTCTAATTCTTTCTACTCTGTGCTCTTTCATTCTTTCCACTTGCTTTGGATTAAATGCATTGTCTTTATCTTGTTTATGCACATGCTCAGATTATTAATTTGAAAATGGTTCTTTTATAACATAGGTGTCTCAAAGTTATAATAGTCCATCTAAGCCCCGAATTAACTGAATCCAATACACTCTAACTTGTGATTTCATTTTCATTAGAATGATAATTGTTTTTGCCAGCACTAGGGATTTAAGCCAAAGTCTTTGCACTGAATTTTTTTTTTTAGTTTTGAGACAAAGTCTCACTAAATCATAAAATTTCTCAGGCTAAATTTAGACTTGTAGTCCTTCTGTGTCAGCCTCCCAGAGTGCTAGAATTGTCAGCACATGCCACTATACCAAGCTTGCATGAAAACATTTTTTAATTTACCTTGTGCTTTATAGTCTGGCTTATAGATTACTTGACTTCTAAATTACTTAGAAATGTGTATTTTTTGCTAAGTTTTTATATTTTTACTGATATCCAATTTGATTTAAGTAACTTCATTTTAATTCATCTTTTTCTTTTCACTTTTTACCAACCCCATGGTTCTGGGATCCAACGCCAGTGCCTTGTGTTTGCTAGGAAACTGTTCCAAGGATGGTCTACATCGCCATATTTTTTTCACTTCTTTTAAATTTATTAATGTTTGATTTATGGTTCAGCACATAGCATTTTCCAAATAATATTCACTCCATTAAAAGAATGTTTATTCTATTCACTCTAAGTTTGAGTTGTCAGTTTGGTTGATAATGTTCAGATCTGCTAGATCTCTTCCAATTGTCTTGCTAGAGTTCTATTAGTTTTCAGAGTTAAAAATTAAAATTTTCAGGAGTTTATTACTTGGTTACCCATTTTCTTTCCATTTCATTTCATTTTGTCTTATTTAGATACTAATTTTTATATGTATACAAATTCATGCTTGTTATAGCTTCATGTGAATCATCATGAAGTGATTTTCCTCCACGTTATTAGTACTATTCATGTTTATTTTCATATGGTATTAAAATATCAAATCCAGTTTTCACATCCTTTTTATTTATTTGTTTACAGGCTCCTCAGCTATTGACTTCCTTTGTGCTAAGAAAAATATTTTAGTTTGACATGAAAATACTTCTTGGTGTATTATATTTACTTTATTAGTGATTTAAAGACTGATTTACTTATCTTAATGGCTTGTCACAAACTTATTAACAGTAATTTAGCTCCTATACAGTGGAGAAAATAACTTGCAATATTTCCTTTCCCTCCATTGTGTGCAGCTTTTATGTACATCTTTAAAAGTATTACACTAACAAATTTTGCTTTCTAAAATCATATCCTTTAAATGTTCAGTGAGAAAATAGAAACTATGTATTTCCGTAAATACTTACTGCTTGTGTACTTACTGCTTGCTTTAGTTTTCAATGAATTTTATTTTCATTCTAGTGTCATCTCCTTTCAGCCTAAATAATTTCCTTTAATATCACTTGTGCAGCCGGGCGTGGTGGCGCATGCCTGTAATCCCAGCACTGGGGAGGCTGAGGCAGGAGGATTGTTGTGAGTTCGAGACCAGCCTGAGCTACAAAATGAGCTTAAGGCCAGCTTGAATTGCATAGTGAGACCCTGTCTCAAAAAGACAAAAAAAAAAAAAAAAAAAAAAAAAATTTTTTTTTTTT
>PVKA01024986.1:0-33525 GCA_004027165.1 Ctenomys sociabilis
AGAAAGAAAGAAAGAAAGAAAGAAAGAAAGAAAGAAAGAAAGAAAGAAAGAAAGAAAGAGAGTGAAATCAAATTTCAAAACAGGCTAGTAGGACAGTTGATTTGTTGCTAATTTATCTTTCTGCTTGCCCTTAGAGTAAATGGATTATATAATACACATTGCATAAATAAAAGTCATACAGTTTGTCAGGAACACAACAAACAGCATATCTCATCACACCTTCCTGGATCTCAAATAACCACCTCCAAATACATCACCTCATATAGCTTTATACCAGAGCAAGTTCCAGAGAAATATCTCTGTCTCTGTCTCTCTCTCTGTCTCTGTGTCTCTGTCTGTGTCTCTGTGTGTCTCTGTCTGTCTCTCTCTCTCTCTGAAGTCCATGGGTTACTTTCATACATAATTCTTTATGCACACAGAATAACTGATTTGGTAAGCTTTCTTCAAATCTGTTGTGTCTCTATTGTATGTAATGAAATAAGGCAACTTTTGGAGTCACGCATATTAAATAAATTTTTGATTGGTTTAAGTAAATTTGCACATTCATATACCCCTTACAGTCTGAACCCTAAATACAGTACTATTGCCATTTTCATAAATATGGATGAGACATAATAATTTTGATTTTGATTTTATACATTGATCCAATATTAAAAATAGCAATATGATTTCTTATAAAGACATTAATTTGATTCATGGACTTGAGTGAATCACGTAATTTCTCTTTGCTTCAGTAAAATGGGAATAACAATATGGTCTCCCTGAGCATGGGGAATTACCATAAATAGAGCACTTAGCACAACGTCTGCACAAGTCATAGTTTCGTCCTGTCCTTCCTCCCCCATCTTGTTACTCCTTCTTTCCTGTCTCTTCCATCCCGTGTAGATGACAATCTTCTTTTCTTGTCCACTAGGTGGAGAAAGCAAGCCTTCTACATTAATTGAATTAAACACAAGGCCAAATTCATTCTGACCTAAATGAGTACTACAGATATCTAAGAAAAGGCAGAAAATGTATTTTTTCAGTTTTTTGAATGTTAGAAGATATGAGTAACAGTCCATAGAGATACTATGAAATTCTCCAGCAGTTCTCAGTGAAAGAGTTTGATTTTTAAGTATGGCTATGTCTTGAGGCACTGGGTTTTATGCAGGCAGGGTCTTAGGCAAATTATGGAGTATAAAGTCTGATTTCTAGCACTTTCTTATCCTCTGTGACCCAGTTTCTTCTCACCTGCTTTTCAGGAAAGTAACAACACAATGTGTTTTTCTACCCAAGATAGTATTTTATTTGTATTTTAGGTGAACTCCTTGGATAGATTAACTTTTTAAAAATCTGTAATGTAAAATTTCCCTTAATCTTCTAGACCTTCTTCATGGCAAGCGGCAATATCATTTAATCTTTTTAGTGGTTAACTACAAAAGATTCAATTAGCTAGCATAATCATTTTGTTAACTGTCAATTGTATACCAAAATAACTACATAATTTGAAGGCACCAAAACTCACGGTAAGTTTCCCAGATTATGAAATAAGAAGCCACTATGACAGAAGTGGCAAAGCACCTGCATGCAAGAGTGTCTTAAAATCTCTTATTCAGGGTCAGGGATATGGCTCAGCAGTCTAAGCACCTGCCTGACAAGCCCAAGGATCTGGGTTCGATCCCTGGCACTGCATGCCATACTGGCCCTGCACGGAGCTTGCCACCAAAACTGGCATGGTGGTGTATGCCTATGATCCCAGCACTGGGGAGGCTGAAACAGGAGTATCACTATGAGTCCCAGCCTTGAAGCAAGACCCTGTACCAAACAAATAAAAAGTTGCTTTTAAGAAAGAAAGAAAGAAAGAAAGAAAGAAAGAAAGAAAGAAAGAAAGAAAGAAAGAAAGAAAGAAAGAAGGAAGGAAATCTCATATTCAGGTGACTCCCAAACCACTACAATCTGTTCTGTGTTTTATGCTTGTTTATTCCAGTGTTAGTTTGCTATATTTTTTTAAAAAGTGCCTTTGCATTCTGTGTTTTAAATGTCTAAGAATACTTTTCTGTTATTTCCCCCTAATTTCCATCTTTAAAGAAACAAAATGAGGAATATAAAATATTTTTGGGGAAGGCCCTAAGCTGCACATAGATAAGGTGGCACTGACATAGGACAAAGAAAACTCCTAAACTGTGCGATGTCAAATGTGCAGAATCCACAGTGCCAGAGCAGTGAGCAATGAGGCCACAAACCGAAGGAAGAGTTTTCTTGGAAATGAGGAGAGAAGAATCATTACTAGATTCCCAAGAGGAGTCTCCAATGGGTGACCACCAAGACCCTTTGTCAAGGGTCATTTATTCTGGAAATCACAACTCAACCTACAGGATGTAAGAATAGCCATTTAACTAATACTAAACCAGCAGGGAAATGAATTACAGATCAAGGTTACATGGGAAGTAGTCTGTTTTTCTATCAATGTGTATACATTTCAAAGAAAGACATGTCCCTGGAGCTAGTCTCCATTCACCACTATATTGCCAGCCAGCACTGTGCTTGTGGGCATTTTAGAAAAGGGCTCCATAGATTTAGGTTTTTTTGCCTTATGTTCCCTCTGCCTCCTTTTCACTTGGTTTCCTAAGTGGTTCATTTTCTTTCATGCCTTTACTTAACTACCCAACATGAGCCCTTCAGTTGAACTGCTCAGGATGTTAACTCTTTCTATTATTTAGTGCTTCCTAAGAACTGTCTAAGCATTTCAGCTACCATCTTCCTTGCTGATTTAGCTTCAGAACTCTGTCATTGCAGGTGAGTGCCCCGTGACTCCTTCCACACTATGTGCTCCAAGGGGAACTGTCTAAAGGGGTATCTATACTTACAAGCATAAAATTTTCTGTCTTTTATGTTGGAAAATACCCAAGTTATATACCAGAGTTCACTCAGTTTTCCTGCAAAAAATCCATCATCTTCTGATTTTTAAATAACGGTTCTCATTACTTTTCCATTAGCACTAGTCCCAGGCACTTTTGTAGCTATTTTGACTTTTCCTATGATATTTGAGGATGAAAAAATCCATGTGGAAATTTAGTTTACGTTCAGTAAATTTTCACTGTAGGACCCAAACAAAAGATCCCACAGGTAGCCAAGAACATGGGTACAGCTCCAAAATGCAATTCCACTTAAATGTAGATTATAATAACACATTTATTTCCACTAAACTTTCTTTTACTATATACCATAGATCAGTAATGCATTTTCACATATACACAAAATAATCCAGGACACCAATATAAGATATAAATATAAATTACAGTTTCTGATGATCAATTTATACTGTTGATTTTCAATCCCAGTATATTGTTGGGTCAGGATTCCCATTGCTGGGCACTAATACTCAAGCCCCACGGTTTAAATTTGGGGAGTTTTAATTTTGTCCATATTTTCAGGGTATTTAGTCAATGGTTGGATGGCTCTGTGGAAGGCACATCATGGCAGGAGCATCATGGTGGGAGACAATTAGTTCACGTTTGGTAGGAAGCCAAGAAAAGGGACAGTGCCAGAAAGAGAGGGCCCAGGAACTGCTCACGGAATCCAGCATCACACCCACCCCATGACCCACCCGGATATACTCAGAAATGTGTTTTACTAATTCCCTAGGTAGTTCTCAAGGTGAGACACAGACAGAGAGAGAGACAGACAGACAGACAGACAGAAAGACAGACAGACAGATAGAAAAAGAGAGACAGAGACACAGAGACAGAGAGACAGAGACATAAACAGAAAGAGATAAAGAGATAGGAAAAGAGAGACAGAGAGACAGAGACACAGAGAGTGAGTAGAGACAGAGTGACAGAGACAGAGGGAGAAAGAGAGAGAGAACACCTGTGTACAATATTAATTCTTCAGTGTTCTGCTTGGGATCTCCTCTACAAATACAAATGTATGGATGCAAATTGTTTATTGAGAATTGCAAAAAGATACATGGCAGATGAGAGGCAGCGACCTACAAAGAGTGAGACAAGAAAGCAACCAAGAAGTGTATGAGAAAACTGGTTTTTGTGATGGATAATAGGGATTAATCATATGGTGAAACTAACAAGAAATGAAAATATCTATTTTAGTGTTGTTTGTCAAGGGAGAGGAAATGGCTGTGCAGTATTCCTTTCTTATTTATAGTTTTGCTTCCTATACTTTTAACTAGCTGTAGTCAACTACAGCCTGACAGTATCATTATAATTTTCTATTTTGCTGTTAACTATGTTCATTTCTTACTATGCCCAATCACACATTAAATTTTATTACAGAAAATATATTGAATATTTAAAGTAAATAATTACTAAAGTAAAAGCATTGTCATTAGTCATGTACAAAAATACTCCCTCTTGCTATCAACATTTTACACCAGCATTCCATTTATTTCAGTCTGCCCTAAGCTCCCTTTGCAGGCCAGAATTACCTTAAACTCATAGCCATTCTCCTGCTTTGGCTTCCAAGTGCTAGAACTATAGGTGTCCACCAAAACACCCGTCTTTGATGTTCTGAATTAGCTCAAAATATTCACTGTTCATGGTCATTTTGACTTAGGGAAGCAAGAAAAAGCCAGGTAGTGCCAGACCTAGTGTATAAGGTAGATGAGAACAACCAGTAAAATTTTATCTGGTAGAAATTGCTGTAAACATTTTAAATGATTCGAGACCTCAAGGTAGCTAAGAGCAAATATACAGGAAAAACTTCCAGAACTACTTTAGAAAGCAGAAAGATGAGATAAGTGTATTAAAGCAATGTATATAGTTTTAAAAAAAAGGAAATCTTGTTTACAGCCTCCTAAGAGCTGGCATTACAGGCCCGTGCCACCACGCCCAGGCTCACTTGCCATCACAGGGTGCCCAGGGCAGAGCGGGCATAGCAGGCCAGGGGATCAAACCCGCAGACTCTGCACCTGCTTGATCTCCTTTTTTACTGTAATAAAATTTCAGAATTTAAACCTTCGTTATATTTTCTGGTCACGTGTCTGTTTCATGCCAGAAGCAACTCTACTACGGACAGTGTTCACTATTGTCTGTACTTTAAAACATGTGTGGTGGCTTGGGATGCAGCCTGTGTGGACCATGGATGCCAACGTATCATTATCCCTATACTTGCCAGTACTTCGTTAAGGCATCCTGGGGAGAGGGGAAATTAATTTTCATCAGTCTTGCGCATGACCTTAGTGGATTTCAGCAGCCCCAGGACAGCCTTTCAACAGTGATGCAGGTGCCACTGGTCAATAGAGGACAGGCTGCTGAAAGCAGAAGTGGAAGGAACAGCAAAAAAGGGGAAGGATAAAACACTGACAGGCCAGCTAAGTCATGCTTTTGCTCCCTTGGGAAAACCCAACACTTACATATCACAGGTCGTATTTATGCCTGCATTTCTATCAAATTACAAACTGCAAATCAACATAGAGTCAGATATTACAGCACATGCCTACCGTCCTAGCACTGGGAAGGCCAAAGCAGGATGATCACAAGATCAAGGCCAGCCCGGGAAAAGAGTTGAAATCCCGTCTGAGAAAAATCAATGTATATCTCTAACAAGAGCATTTTCCAGGCCAAATAACTTCTCTGGAGAATCCTACAAGACATTTAAAAAGAATTAACAGTAATTTTATACAATCTCTGATGGAAGAAAAGCAGAGGAAATACAATTTACAGGGCCTACTTCTATCGTATTATAAAAACTAGATAAAGAGTATAAAAATAGAAAAATGTAGACAAATAGCTTTCTAAAATTACATTAAAACCTTCAACAAAATCCTAGCAGACTCAGTACAATAATAAGCAAAATGAATTATAGATCAATTCCAAGTAAAATTTATTCCAGGTGTGCAAGACTATTTGAACATTTGAAAACTAATCAGTGCAATCAATCATATCAACAGCCTATGTGGAAATAAATCATATAAATCTTATCAACTGATGCAGAGAAAATACTTGGCAAAACACAAATTCCATTCAAACATGTGTTATGGTCCGTGTCTAGATGCTCCCCCTAACGCCTCATGCACCTTGGAGAGAAGGCCTTTTCAGAGGTAACTGAATCTAAAGTGTGTCCCTGGTTTATGAATCAGTGGGATGCTGGGATTAAGGGAAATGGATTAAGGTTAGGTGGCTGTCATATCACCTCACAGATTTTGGGATTGACACCACCCTACCCCAGCAGTCTGGATAAAATAAGAGCAGCAGAAAGTGGCTTGTTTAACCTTTTTGTGCTCTTGTTGCATGTGCTGTCTTTTGCCACCATGAATTGTTCTGTCTCTACCATGTGCTACCCCGCCTCAGAGCCAGTGGATTCTGAAGTGAAACCTCCACACACTGTCAGCTAAAGAAAACTTTCCCCCTTTCACTTAGGTTGTTGGTATTTTATCCCATCAATGAGAGAAAAGTAACTTAAACAATGCAACTCTTACAAGTTAGGAACAGAAGAGAATTATCTCACCTTAAAAGAGATCACCTGTAAAACCCCTAGCCTCACTTTAAGAGTAGGGCTTCTCTTTCCTAAGCACAAAGAAGGCAATGAATTATGCAAGGTTGTGAACTAAGAGTGACAGAAAGAACAGCCACATTTCTACATTTAATAGTGAATATGTGGAAACAAATTAAAAACATCATACTATGTTATAATAAAACACAGAAATGAAAGGGAAAATGAAACATGGAAGTATACCTTTCAAAAAAATATAGTGTCTATATAGTGAAAATTATGAAATCCTGTTTAAAAAATTAAAGAACAAAACATGCTGTAGTCATGGATTAAAGGATTCAAATAGTAAGTTAATCCTCCTGAAATTGGACACAATTTTAAATTTAAAATAGTTCTCAAAGTTCAGCATTTTTTTCCTAGACATTGACGCCATTGTAAAATTTATATGAAGCACAAAGGTCATAAGTAGCTTGAAAGAATTTTGGCATTGAGAATGGGGTAGTAGGAGTAACTGTATTAAGACTTCTGAGAAGTCTAGAGAACAACCATCAAGATTGGAATTGGTGGAGGGGTAGAAAATAGCATGGAAGGCCCATCAGTAAGTCTATTCAAGATGCTGAATTGAATTTTTAGCAAAAACATGAACCCCAGTGAGTTGGATGAAGGAAAAAAGAGTGTGAAAATGAATGTTGGAGCAGTTGGACAACCCTACATCAAAAGAATATGAATTTAAAGCACAATTTAAAACTGTATACAGTTTAAACATAAATAATTATTTTATTGTGTGCTACTGCTTTCTAGGAAGTGGAAATGCTTCAGTTTATTAAATGCTTGGGTTGCATCTGACGTCATGGCTGCTCTACAGCCAGCTCTGTGGCTCATAAATCCTCTGTTTGAAGTTTCTTAATCCATTAAATAGAAATAATAACAAACAGAAATTAAATATTGCCTCAAAAGGAAATTAGAAGGATTAGTAAACATGGAAGCCTATAGAATTGTACTTGAGATATAGCAAGAGCATTCGTTGTTTTCCATTTAATTTTTAACATATTTATATTATTCAGAAAAAAGGATGCTTCTCAAATACATAAGATAAAGACCCATTAATTAAAAGTGATAGGAACTTGTATTTTGATCTCTTGCATGCCCCAAAAAGCTCTTTGAAATAATTGGATGAAAAGATTTCTATATTTAATAATCACATTCCATAGTTTAGCTGAATACAAAATCAATGCTCAAACTATCAATAACAGGCTGGGAAGATAGCTCAGTGATCTCAGGGTCTGCCTGGCAAGCACAAGAACCTGAGTTCAATCCCCAGTATCTGGGCCTGAAACCCCAGGTACCCTGAGCCGGCCACCAAAATCAGGTGTGCTGGCACATGCCTATAATCCCAGAGCTTGCAAGGCTGAGATAGTCTGAACTGTGTAGCAAGACCCTGGAATGAATGAATAAATAAATAAATGTAAGAAATAGAATTTCTAAAAAACATCAATAACATTCTTGCACATAAATAACAAGTCTACTGAGAAAGAAATTAGAGAAACCACACCTTTCACAATAGCATCAAAAAAAGAAATATTTTGGAAATAATTTATCAAGGGTACTAAAAGACCTTTACAATGAAAATTACAGTACTTGGAAAAGAAGACTGAAATGTGTATCATGAAATGGAAGGATAACCCTTGTGTTTGGATGGGAAAAGAAATGAATAGTGCAAATAGCCATAGGTGCAAAATTGTCATACAGATTTAATGCAACCCCAATCAGAAGATCAGTAGCATATCTCACAGACTTAGAAAAAATATTGTTAAAATTAATTTGGAATCAGAAAATACATGGATTAGCAATAGTAAATTCTGAGTAACGAAGGAAATGCAAAGGGCATTACAATCCCTGACTTGAAATTATACTGCAAAGCTTCTGTGATATGTATAGTGTAGTACAAGGGGATAAAATTACAGCTTGAAGAATCAGTGGGACAGGCTAGAAGAAGTACAGACAATTCCAAATGGATTCAATCACCCTAAATTTGACAAAGGGGCCAAACACCTTCACTTGAAGAAAAACTAATTTCACTAACAAATAGTGTTAGGAAAACTTTAAGATTAAAAATAGAGCCATAACTCTCACCAGATACTGCACCATTATTGAAACGGAACTAAGATCTAAACACATCTGTTGAAATATAGAAGGTAGAAGTTTGAAGACACAGTTGTAGATAAAGACTTCATGAGCAAAGTCCAAAGTACACAGGAAATATTACAAAATTTTCCCAGTTGAAAGGTTTTGCACCAAAAAGAAATCACCAACGGAGCAAAGAGATACATCACAGAGCAGGAAATTTTTTTTTGCTAGCTGTTCCTTAGATAAAGGACTAACATATAAAATATATAAAGAAGTAAAAAAAGTCAGAAGCCCCTCAATCTTAAAGATCCAAACCAAAAGTAGGTGTCAGAAATAAATAAAAAATATTCTTCAAATGAAGAGGTTGAAACGGCAAATAAATACATGAAAAAATGTTCAACATCACTAATCATTTGAAAGATGAAAATTAAAACTAAGTCACTGAGATTCCATCTCTCTCTAGAGCAAACAGCTGTCATTAAGAAATCAATCATTAAGAATTACTTGGAAGGCTTTAGAGGAAAAGAAAACTTCTCCATTGTTTGTGAGAATGTAAATTCATACAGCCACTATGGAAATCAATACTAGATTCCTCAAAATAATAAAGCTAGATTTTCCATTCAGCTCAGCTATTTGCCTTCTAGGGTTCTTCCCAGAAAATTAAAAACACCATACCCCAGTGATATATGCATGCCATGATTATAGCAATATGATTTGTGATACCTAAATTTTGAAAATCCTCATATGGCTATCAGTAGATAGGTCAAAATAGAAAATGTCATATTTATATGCATGGGAGTACTACTCTGCCATAAAGGTTAAACTTGACACATTTCTAGATAAATGGAAGTATTTATTTTCTGGATAAATAGCATGTACCATGCTCTTAAGTGAAATAATACATGCTTACGTATCACAGTGTTTCTCTGGTGAAAGAAAATGTAAAAAGTTCTAAAATGTATAAGAGATATTGTGAAATAGGAAAAGACGTTGAAATGGGAAGGGGAAGAAAGAAGAGAAGTATGGAAAGCAAGGGGAAAATAAAGAAGAAAATAGAAGAAATAAATGGAAACAAAGATTTTGCAAATAAGGGAAGGAAGGGTAGAAGAAAGAAAAAAAGAAGAATCAAGATAATTCTATATAGGTATAAATTCCCTTTGAGGAATGCAATCACTTTATACATTTAGAACATAACAATAAAATTAATTTAAAAAATGAAATAGTTTGTGTTTTCTGTCTCTCTTTTTCTGGGCAGAAGCTCTCATAATTCCATTTTTCCCATAAATAACACCGGGCTACCATAAAATAATTTATGTCCATCTGGTATCTCAGCTTGGTACAAATAATGGAAGTGGTTTGAAACAGAAATCAGAGTAGAGACATAAGGAGAGTAAAAGATACGATTACGTACAGCGAGAAAAACAATACCAGCAAAAATGGTACTTTAAATGTAGGACTTTCCCCCAAACATAATGGAATGTATTTGTAAAGCTTATACTGTAAAATATTTAGCCCATAAATTAAATATTTCCCTTGTGGCCCTGAGAGGTTTAGGTTTTGTGCTAGAAGTTTACTTCCTGAAATAAACTATTCTTTTCAACATATATCAAAAACTAAGAGAAAAGATCGTTTTTTAAAAAATAAATGGTCATATTTAAAGGAGTCTTCAATTAAAGCACTTAGGAGCTTTATTTTATGTATTCTTAGCATCTACTCTAAATGTATGCCTGGAGTTCATACATATTCCATAAATTAAAATTAAATTTCTATGTGTATTTTGCATACTCAACTGACTGATTTTGATCTTCATTGCTTTTCTTAATTGCTTAATTTTTCCTCTTCTAAAATGCTGATTCATTTCAAAATAATCTGTGCATTTACCCCTACTGATAAAGGTTTTATTCTACTCATCTATACTGCTATTATTATTAGTTAGAATCAAGAATATTTTGTCTTTTTCTCGCACATGGGTCTCTCTCCTGTGATCACAAGACTGAGTCACATTATCTACTGTCAATTTGGCGTCTCTATTCTTACTCTCAGAGGCTGAGAACCATGTTTCCCTAAATTGTTTTCCACGGGCTTCAGATTGATGTTTATCAATAAATGGAGCTCTTACTGATTTGAAAGATGGAAGAAAAGTAGAAGTCATTTTCTGAAAGCAGGTACAGGCAGATATGTAGGTAGGAATGAGTTTCAAAGAGCTTTCTGATGAACTCCAGAATAGAACCACTCATCATGCAAGCAGGGAAGATAGAGTTTCTCATCAATTCATGAGAATTATAAATGTTTCAGAATCACTAAACTCTGCCCAGGCTGAGATTTATAGCATAAGTGCCTTTGACTTTTGGTGTAACTCTTCTTGCCTTCCATTGCAGTTTACCTGACTGCCAGCCACACATCCATCACACAAGAATTATACTATACACATTAGTATAATTCTATACTAATCCAGGATGAACAGGGAGCTGTGTTTCCTTGACTATACCCTAACTAATACAAAGATATTCAGTATGTTGAAAAAAAAATATTGTCCAGAGTCCTTATCAAGTACCCAAAATGAGTCCCAATGTCTTTTCTTTAATCTGATGTCTGCTGAGCTTCTCATCAAAGGCTGCTTCATCAATCCCAATATTGCTGATGGCTACCAGGATACCCGTGGGCCTGGATGATAATTTTGTAAAATGGGACCTCTAGAGAGCTCAAATAATGTAGGATGACCTCTTGAAAATGTGTGAGCTGCCAAGGCTAACTTGTGATCCATACAGAAGCAGGACAAGGCTACTGGTCCTCCATTGAGTATCCAACTTTTTCAGTATTCAACACCAAACACTAGTATTTGTGTTTAAGTGTTTCACATTCACTCACAGCAACATCACTTTTGAATCTTATTTGATACATTTCCCTCTATTGGGTTGAAGGCTTTTCTGTAAAAAAAATACTGCACTGTATTCAAAGCCCTTTCTCTTCAGCAACCTTCCCAACTGGACTTCCATGATGGAAAAGGACCACACATACTGGTTTTGGTGAAATTTGCCATTTGAAGTTTGGTCCATGTGGCTAGGGATGTCTGTGTTATAGAATGTGGCAGAACTGAAACTAAAGTGGTGATGGCCTAGTATGGATTATGGACTCGTAGCTTCAAAAAGTGTGGAGGACATAGTGGAAGGAAGCTTGCATGGTGATTCCCTAGAACCTCATAATGAATAAGGATGCAAGCCTCAGGACCTGCCCTGCTACCCAACACTTCCAAGCCACCTACCTCACTTTTTACTGCATGCCTTGATCATGTTTCTCATCCTCTTTATGTTTGTTTATAGGGAAGGATAATAGCAAGTACATAGCAGTAGTCACTATGAGAACTATCTTGACTAGGTCCGTACTTCTTTGCATTCACACTAAGTAACTTTAGTAAACCCTTCTGTATGACTGAACTTCAGAATTCACAGATCCATGTTCTAGAGCCTTTATAACTCTGATGTTCTATCGATCCATATATTTTTTTCTTTAATAATAGTGACTTTCAGAGAATTGAAAAACAATAAAAAGAGATTAATTTTACCCAGTGATAAGCCAAACCATGCCAAATATACTTGTCTCATCATTGAACTGCATGCTAGGTAATAATTTTGAAGATACATTTTTAATAATAAAAAATAAGAAGAAAATTTATTTCTTGTGAATAGCCTCAGGAGTTAAGTGATATATGTCAACATAATTATTATAAATTATTGTCCCATCATTCATATAATTGTTTTGAATTTGCTCCTAAAGTCTGCTCCCAGCTGAAGGAGATGCAGGTGGTGGTTGGACTAAAACTTCATTTTCCCTGTCCCAGACTATACATTTGGATTTTTAACTGTCAAGAAGAATTGCATTGAATAAAGCTCTAAAGAGACACACATATGGCATTATTCTTTAGTTTATCAGAAACACATTTCTTAGCATTGAATTATGAACTGGGTGAAATTTGTATAGAATCTTGAAGGAAGAGTCAAATGAAGAAATGAAAGAAAGAAAGACAGAAAACAGAGGAAACAATGGAGGTGGAGTAAAGAGTAGCTCAGGCTCGCTGGAGTGAAAATCAGGCAGGAAGACCTGATGGAAACTGACCTTCACTATATCACAGTCATGAAGTGATTGACAGGGTTATGTATGGCAGGCATTGGTTCAACAAAACACATGAGTATTTGCTATCTGCTCTCATTTTATACTAATCTGAATCATTTTCTTGGCTATGTCATACTTGTAGGGAAAGTTTCCACTACTTAAAAACTTAAACTTCATTTTAATTTTTATTTTTAGCATTATCACATCCATTATATTAGGAATTCCAAAGGTAAAACAAAATGTTCCTATTTTACTCACTTTTATGTTCTCCACTTGCAGACAGGATGCTCAAGAGCCATGGTTTAATATTACACTTCAAAACCATAAGCAAAGTCATAAAATGTGCAATCATGAAAATGTCAATATTTTCCCTCATCCTCGTGCTATATTCATTAGCATGAACTTCTACATTTTTATTGCTATTAAACATCTTAGCTTGTATTTTCTCACCTCTAATACCATGCTACAGATTCCATTTTACATGCTCTAAGGCCCTTTATAAACCTAGATTGCTCACTGTGAAATTTAAAAACTAAGGCCAAAAGCTACAGAACTACTGCACTACACAGAGAAAAACAAAAATTTCATTGCAGGTTTGCTCAGAAAACTTTCTTTCTCCAAAATATGAATGGAAAGCTGACTGGGAGTTAAGAAAGGAGATGTGAAGAACCCTCAGCCAGAGTCTTGGAGCCTCCTCTGCAGCGAGCTTGCCCTGAGGCTGGGGCAACCGACTGCTTCTGGGCCATCAGCAGGCTGCGTTCCTGGGAGGACGACTAACCCCTCAGCACCAGGCCCCAGCTCTCGGGCGTCCAGTCTGAAACAATCCTGACAGTCTCTCTCTTTAGTGCCCCAGTGAAATCCTTCTTTCCATTCTAGGATGTGTATAAGCAATCATCACTGGAGGAAAGATATGCTCAGCATTTCCCATTTGCTCCTCTAGATCATTTTCACTCTTCTCCATCTTTCCCTTCTCTGAAGGACATGACCTGCATGAGGCACCTATACAGGGCACCACTGACTTCTCCCACCATTGGATGACTGACGCCAGCAGACCGTAGGAAAGGTGGTTTTCTCCTACAGGTCACAGCCCATTCTCTCTCTGTCATCTGAAACCTTGTCTTTTCTCCATTGTTACTGTCCCTAGAAAACTGCAAGATTCCCTGCTAGTTCTTCTTTAACCCAATATGTACCTTAAACTCATACAAATAGGAGTTTTAGCTACTTTAAACACAATAAAGGTATGAAGGGAGAGTCTCACCCACGTAACATGCAAATAGTGCCTTTTTTCAGCATTCTGGCCATTGGAAGCATGAGTGGACATAAACCCTCGATATACCTACAGTTCATTAGATGGATACATCTCTTCAGAAAAGAACATATTCCAAGCATTTTCTAGGCCAGCAGAGGTAAAGCCAGGGCACACGAGCTGCAGCTGGAGGTTTGTTACCATTGCAAGCTCTAACAGGTTCACCTTCACATGTCTAGACCTATGGGTGTATGGGACTGATCATATTTTCCCCCAAATAAGATCTAACTATAAAATAAGTACTAGCATAATTTTTCAGCATGCTTATATGATCTACCCCCCCAAAAATATGCCACACTTAAGATTTTTAACCAGATGGATGCATTTTGTACATCATGTGTACATCAACAAATGAAAGAAGTACCTCACAAGATAATATTAATAATATAAGTAAATACTATTGGCATTAATATTTAAATAAGTGACAATATAAATTATAGGTAATCATTTGTAAATACCTAACTGACCCCTTTTAGATGAAAGGTACATGGCCATGCAAACAGATGAATTTGAGACTTATTGAGAAACACAAGAGTACAGGTAATGTGCAAATAACATGCGTGCTTTAAAGAACACACTTAGTTATATTTAATATGAATCTTTACAAATCAGTGACATGTGTTGTATTGTACATATTTTGTGCAATCATATGGAATTTTATGAAATATTTTCTGAATTTTTGTGCCTGCAATTTTTATGTGGACTATCATTCTTAACTGTCATTTTTGTTGTCACTTTTGTCTCCTACATCTTCAGTTGACCTCGTGGAAACTGTGTAAAGCCTGGCCTGAAAGAAGATGAGATGGGGAAGAATTCTTGGGACAAAATCATTGATAACTGTGTTGCCAATGCACTACAGGGCACATACGATACAGGAGAAAAATAACTTCTGATCTGCTGGATGTCAGAAGGGCTGACATTTTGTTCCCCAGAATGAAAGAATGAATTCAAAGGAACAATGAAAATTAAAAGTAAGAAAGATTTATTGAAAGCTCCTGAGAGACAGACCAGGCCTGAAATTGGGCTCCCCCAGGGAGCCTTTGTCAAGGGATATTCATGCAGCAAAGGCATAATGTGAGACAAACCATAACCAGCCAGTACCGTACAAATACAGATGCTTAGGTAATACTAATTCAGTAGGAAAACAAGTAATGTAGTAAGGATAGATAGAAAGAACAAAGGCATTTTGGAGAAGGGCCCATAACCTTCAGTCACTCACCTGGACAACCCATGTCCATCTGGACTTCTTGGACCAGGTAGAGCTATTACAGTACAGCTCTAATTTACTATTTATTCCTTAGGGAGGCAATGTCTCAGTTACTTTTCTCTCATTGTTGGAAAAAACTATCCAACACTCAAAATTAAGCAAGAAACGGTTTATGTAGCTCACAGTTAGTGGCGGTTTTAGTCCATACAGGCTGGCTCAAAAGTAGAGTGGCACATGGCACAGGGCAACAGTTCATGGCAGCAGAAAACAGAAAAGAGCAAAAGGAAGGGCAGCAGCTGTGGCAGCTAGCAAGCCTCTCTCCCCTTCTTACGTTTGTATGTAGATTATCTGCCCCAAGGCAGGTGTACTCTCATACTCATAACCCCAGCATCGGATCAAGAATCAATCACAAACTGTAGAAGTTGCCCCTAATGATTTCACGAGGCTTTCAGGGGGGGACATCTAGATACAAACTGTAGCATTCCACCCCTGGATCCCCAAAGACTTATGCACATCCCTTTATGAAAAAGACATGTAGTCATCTCTAAGAGATGAAAAGTCTTAACAGTTTCAACATTACTGAAAAGTCTAAGTCCCAAATCTCTAAGATCTAAGGTAAACTCTTAGCTGTGAGCCCCTATACAAATGAAAACTTAAACACCTCCAACATTCAATGGCAGAAGAAATCATGATCATTCCAAGATGTACAAACAGCAGGATATAAAGCATTGGGATCAAAGCAAGTCTAAAATCCAGAAAAGTGAATATTAAGTCCTGTAGTTCTGTGTGGAACATCTGAAGTGATCTGTGGCAAATTGTGAGCTTCGTGTCTCTAAGGCACTCTTGGTGGTAGCTCCCATGACTTCTCTTAGGCCTGCTTTGCTCTCTTCTTGCATCATTCCTTAGATGATCCATGTGCTTGGACTTTCCAAAGTTCTAGGGTTTCCACTGCATGTTAGGCTTCTCACTCTCCTTCACACACTGCCCTCTCAGTGGCACATTTTCTGGCCTCCCACGCCTTCTGTAATCTAGGTGGAAGTCTTATTAACCTCAGAACTTTTGCATTCTGCCTGCTCCTAAAACCAGTCATGTGGATTATGTCAAGGTCTGCTTTGAGCTGGAGCAGTAGCCAGGCTTTCTTCCATTTTGGATGTAGTGTTTGAGTGCCTGGATTCCTGAACACTTTGATCCTGATTCTGAGGAACAAATTCTCAATGCCACCAGCATTCTGGAATGAGCTGTGGCCACTGCCTCCATTCTAGACATGGTGCTCCGCAGTTTTCTCCTTCAAGCAAAGCCCTTTTCACTTTTGCAGTTTTGAGATTGCAAAGGTAGAGTCCTGCTGCCTCTAGTAATACCATCTTTCTTGTCCTGCTGGGCCTTCTCAGCACTGGTGAATTTTTAGTTTTGTCTTTGCAGTCCACAGCTGTATTGGCACTGTCTTTATGGCCAAACTCATGTTTAACTCTTCCTACTGTGTTATTTGCTTTTGACTCTCACAACAATAGCCATGTCACTGCATCAGCATTCAACAACCTTCAAATTTCTTCTTGCAGATTAATCAGTATCCTGCCCTTAATCTCAGTCTCAGGAAAAGTCTTTGGACAAGAGCAAAATGCAGACAAACTTTCTGCAGAGCCATATCACACATTGTGTGGTGTCCAACAACCAATGCAATCTTCATTCCCAGAAGAAACTTCCCCTGTTTGGTCTTCACTGGCAGAATTTCTGTAAGCCTTCTGGTCTTCTGAGCTTTGCACAGAATCTCCCATACAGAACAGCTGAAGGTGTTCTAGCACTTCTCTTTCAGGTGACACCTCCAAACCTTTCCCATATCTTCCCATAAGTCATTCCCAAGCTCTCTTGAAAGACATGGTCAGGTATAGTCACAGCAATGACCCCACGTCTCAGTATCAAATTCTTTCTTAGTTACTTTTCTCTCATTGTTGGGTCAAAATACCCAATGCCCAAAATTAAGAAAGGAAAGGTTTATTTAGCTCACAGTGAGTGGTGGTTTTAGCTCATACTTGGTTGGCTCCAAGGTAGAATGTCACCTGCTGAGGGCAAGAAGTTCATGGTGGCAGTGAAAATAGTACAGAGCAAAGGGAAGAGCAGCAGGTGTGATAGCTATCAAGCCTGTCCCCCCTCCTTACATTTGTGTGCAAATTATCTGCCCCAAGGTGGATGTAGCACTCACACACATAATCCCAACATGGGATCATGAATTAATCACAGTCTTGAGTAGCTGCCCATGACTGCATGAGGCTTTGAGGGGACAACTAGACATAAACCATAACAGGAAGGTAGGCCCATCCATTGCATTATTGTTATACAAGAACAACTGCATAAATGTAAGTTGTTGTGCATGAAAAAGTAAGACATTTCCTGAAAATAAGTCTTATTGCATCATTTGGAGCAAAAATTAATATAAGACCCAGTCTTTATTTGGAGGAAATACAGTAGCAGTTGACTTTTTTAAAAACACATTTGTCTTAAAAGCCTTAAAATTAGAAAAGGGCAAACATGAGTGCATAAAATTATACATAATGAAAATGGCACCAGACATGAGCCAAAGAGGCTCCCAATGAGACAGGGAATCTGAACCCATACTACCTGTAGGTTTCAGTTGTGCCTGTGATGACTGCCATCACTGTGAAAGAGTTTCCAGGACAGGTCAGTAGAAGGCAAAAAGTGACCTGTTAGACAGAAATTTAAAAGTACACACTCAAAGAAATAGAGTGCTGATGAGAGAGACATGAATCTTACAATCAAAAGCTGGAGTCTTGTGGTGTCTACACAGTGGATGATCTAGGCCTGTGCTCCTATTCTCTGTCATGCTACTCACCTGGTAGGCTATGTTAAAATGCAAACCATCTGCTTGTGTTTGAAGTTGGAATCTGATGCCTACACTATTGCTTCCTGAAGGATGCACCTTTGTGGGAGCAAATACAACTTACAGGTGAAGAGCAGAGGTCTAATACATAATATCCATTCTTATTTTTGTCTTTATGACTCTTAGAAATATTTTTGAATGATTTTCCTAGAAGGGAAAAGGTCTTGAGTTATTTTTATTTCATGAAGACAGTTTTTCTTCAAAATAAAATTTTAAAGGTCCTATTATCCTTGTTTCCTTTATTTCTGCCTTTATTTCTTCTACCTCAAAATGATGCAAGACACAAATGCAGAATAATGGGACGTGTTGCTCATGGGAAAGAACCGGTAGACTACTGAGTATGCATCAAATCTAAATTATGTTAGGAAACTAAAGGATGTTATTAAACTTGGCATTGTGGTCCAGACTTATAATGCTAGTTACCCCAAGATTGTAGCAAGAGGATCACAAGTTCTAGGTTAACTTAAGAACTTAGAAAGACACTGTTTCAACATCAAATACAAAGGAATGAGGATGTAGCTCAGTGGCAGAGCACTTTGGGGTTGATCCTCAAAAGTAAGAAAAAAAAATATTATCAGGGTGTAGTTCATGTTGTTAAAAAGAGACAGAGAGCACTGGATCTGACTAACCAGAAGAGAGATTTCCTAATCTCATTCAAGCAGGGTGGTTGATGGAAATCCTTTCCTAGGATAATATGAACTATAGGAAATCTGAGCTATTAAGGGACAGATAAGAAGAGGACAGAGAGGACAAGATAGTTTGTGGCATTATTTATGAAAGTCTGTACCAAAAATGATTCAAAGGTTTCTCTTTTATACAGAAACAAACCTGAGCAGAGGCAACAGTCTTTAGGAGAAGAAACATCAATGTTCAGATTTTCTCACTAACATTTCTCCAGTACTTCATTCTCTTTCGCTGCATGCTGTTTGCAGTCTTCAGGTATTTCACCCACCACCAAGTTGATCCCTCTAACAAAAAAAAAGTTTCTTGTTCCTAAAGTTGCATCAATGCTCTAGTGATTACTTTGTCAGGCACGTGGTTTTCTTTCTTTTTTTTTTTTTTACGTTTTCCATCTTCATTGTCTTCCTTTTCACCCTTAACAAATTACATTCTTACAGAAGGCCTTAACTCATTCCAAGCTAAGACAATGTTTCTGTGGCTTTTTATTTATTCACTTGAAGTTTATTGCACCATGTTTTGGGCACAGTCAATGCAGAGAAATAATATAAAGTATAAAAATAAGATAATTTCAGAAAGTGAAAAATGTTTTAAAGAAAATAAGGTGATGTCATGCAAAATTATAGACAGGGCAGTAAAGCTACTTTAGGAGGGATTCTTGTGGGAAACTTTAAAAGAAAGTTGGCCTTGGGCAGAGAGCCGACTTAAAAAATGAACCTTTCTTGGAGATTAGGAAGAAGAATGTTTTAAGAATAATGTACACACACACACACACACACACACAGAAACACACACACATTTGAGATATGTACTTCTTTTTGACCTTCAGTTCTCAATTTTCAATCCACATTACCGCACTATAGTGTTTCCATAGTAACTTAAAATAGAAACTAGCCTATTTTACATCATGTGGAGATTTGTCATATTTTATGTTCCCTAGCAGAAGCCCATGGGAGTAAAGCAGTAGAGCAATGTATGTCCTTGTCTAATATCCAAATGAACATTCTATACAAGTTTACACAGGAAAAATAAAATCCTCTGAATTCCAAAATTGATAGTATATTATTAATTCTATTCCCCACTTCACTATGAAATGAAAATTCATATTATTGGAGGGGAAAATCGAGGAAGTTTAAGAAAAAAAGATGACACTCTAGATCTGGTCTCTATTCTGTTACCCCTTCTCTCCTAGTGAGATATTGGAATCTAACAACTTATTCCATTATTTGGAAATGAATTGTAGGCAGAGCGCAGAGGCCAGGATTCAATTCCTGGCCTGCTATGCTGGCCCAGCCCACAGAGTTCACTGAGATGGTGAATGAGACTCAGCGTGGTGGTGTGCATCTGTAATCCCACAGCTTGGGAGGCTGAAAACAGGAAAATCACTTTGAGTCCAATCTACATAGTTTGTCTTTTTTGTTTGTTTGTTTTGGTGGTGGAATAGGGGATTGAACTCAGGCCCTTGTGCTTGTCAGGAAAACGCTTATTCAACTGAGCCATCTCCCTGGCCCCCTAAATTTTTTTCTTTTTTTATTTTAGGAAAGAGTCTACAGGATGTTCAGGGTCTCACTACTAGATCAGACTCGTAGTGACCCGCCTGTTCACAGCCTCCCAAGAGTGGGGATTACAGGCATGCACCACCACATCCAGTTTCAATTGTCATCTCAGCAAGCCTGCATGGCAGATCTGGGAATCAAACCCCCAGCTCCTGAGCCTGCTTGCAGATGCCTTAATCCACTGAACTATTTGGCTGGCCCTCCAATCTACATAGTGAGACCCTTTAGACCCTATCCTAAGTACAGAAAAAAATAAAATAAAATGAATGCTATATTTTAGGTCCTCTCCTTTCTTTCCAGCTTCAACAAATCATTTTATTTTTCAATGCATTGTTTATTTAAAATTTTTATTTATTTAGTAGAGAGTCTACAGGGTCTCACAACACAGATAAGGTGCAAAGTGATCCTCCTGTTTTCAACCTCCCAAGCACTGAGATTACAGGCGCACACCACCATGGCCAGTCTCATTGCACTTGTTTTATCTTCTACCAGGATAAAGGTGAAGACAATTATTCTAAAATAAAGCATTGTTGCAAAACATCGCCATTTAGGGCTTCAATTGCTAAGAAATTTGAATTGCTATGGCTTAGACTTTTGATCTCTGTTTGATGATTTAACTGGAAGCCCAAAATAACTGCTCATAATGCCACCTATGACCTTCCTAATTCCTTACCTTCTATGCTTTACTCAAGCCATGCTACTCTAATTCTGTTCTTAAATGTCATCAGTGACTAATGATCTTTTGCTTAACAGTATCTGGCAGTAAGGGACCAATGATATAGACCAGGGACATGGTGCCTGCCAGTCAAGTGTAAGGTCCTGAGTTTGATCCCTGGTACAAAGAAAAAAAAAAAAAAAAACAAAGCAAAACAATATCCAACCAGCATCAAGTAATCCCAGTTGTCTGATGCTATCAAGCACCCTCAGCCTCTTACAGTTCCACAGCTTCCATATGCAATAAAGAATATGGCCCCATCTTTCATTCCATTTCCCAGGATCTTCACTCTAAGTCTATTTCTTATGACTTTTATGTTTTAACACCCTTTTTAAATATGAACATGCATTTTTTTTATCTCACCCTTAGTGGTATTGCCTATCACTTCAGTGGAACAGGCCAATGTCTAAATCTATAACCTTCACCAGGTTCTAAAGGTTCAGTCTACATTTTTAGTGCTTTGTTATCAATATTTTTCTGATATTTGCTTTTAGATGTCTTGTCTGTTCCTGGCCTAGTTTTTTAGGACCCCAGTCTGCACAAAAACACCAATATCCATGTGAAATAAACGACCTTCTTTGATCCCAGTGTTTCTACAGCTAGATTTCCAATGATCCTGATTCACTTGTTTGAATTTGCCTTGTTTGATCCTCTCTGTGCTTTAGCAGATGCTTCTATCTGATGAATTGCTGTGTACCTTCTTTCCCTCCTTTCTTTTCTTCAGATCCTGCTGGGTGCCATCATTTTTCTTTAAATGTGTCATTTCATTATCAGTCATTTGGATAGTAGGGTCAATTCGTTCCATAGTAGATTCAACATTTCCAATAGCCCTATGGAAACACCTATCTGGTCCAACAGAAACCAGACTATAACTAATACTATTAAATTTGGAATAATTAGTTTTAACCTCCAATCTCATTCCTATTCTTGTATTTCTCATTCTCTTCATGGCATCAGTATTATCCCAAATTGTCAAATGAAAAAAATCCATTCCTCTTTACTTATTTCCTTTTCTCTACCTCTTCTACCTATTTTGTTATCCAAATTCTACTATTTTCCTATCTAACTTGAGATTTCATATCCTTATTTTTATCCATTAAATCCTTAAATATTAATTTTATGTACAACCAGACCAACAGTATGACCTTCTTGATAATGGTGGTCAGAGTTTGCTTTATTCAAATTGCAAATATGCATTGTTCCTTGCTGTTTAGATACTTATAAGAAAACCAGTTTATTAGTTTATTGAAGTAAAAGATAAAAGTCTTCTTTATTTCTCTCTTCAGTATGCTTTCCTAGGGAAATAATCCGCCAACAAAGCTCTAAATGGATAATTTGACATGGTGGTCTGCAGCTTGGAGTACACTGGATAAAAAACATAAGCTTCTTTGACTGCATTAAACAGAACTAACAATGTAGAGAATTAAGTTTAATAAAAACTTTGTAGAAGAGCTTAAGCCTTCAGGCATGCCATGAATACCTCTCAAAGCAATATTACAAGATTCACCTACTAGAGAAGTTGTGCTCTACTGTGAAGTCACCTGAAGTATGAGCTCCACAACTAAACAAATTTGAAAAGTTTTGAGGTGCCAGGAAGCCTGTACAACATAGAGCCATGCCACATTTACTTGGCATCCCTTGGGGAATAAAGCAGATGCTCTATGTCTCATGGGTTTACAGCCAGAAGAACAGTAAACTTTAATGTTGTTATATAAAACTTCAACTTCAGCCGGGTGTGGTGGCATGCCTATAATCCCAGCACTCGGGAGGCTGAGGCAGGAAGACTGTTGTGAGATCGAGACCAGCCTGAGCTACAAAGTGAGCTTAAGGCCAGCTTGAACTGCATAATAAGACCTTGTCTCAAAAAAAAAAACCTTCAACTTCAATCCCACCATGCCTCTATTTCCAAATCCAACAAAAGTGAATCTGATTAAGCAAAATATATTTAGGATCTGTAGGTACAGATAATTTTAGCTATCTAGGCACTCTGTATGCTGAAACATACCAGAAGGAGAACATAATTCTCACTGAAATCCAGTTCAGTGCTTCCATGCAATAGAGATGGCATCTTGTTTTTTTATGATTCAAAAATTAATGCAACATCATTATTGAGAAATGATAAACTGAGGAATGTATAAAGAAGAAAACTTGAAAACCGTTACATTAGAACATTTTGACATATATTTTGCTACCTGAAATTTAAAATATTTAGTTTAAAGGATCTTAAATTTAATTATTTCCAGAGGACTCTTCCAGCATGAGAGTTCTGAAACAGATAGAGAATATAATTTGACACCCCTTTCCATGCACTCTACACTGTATTTCCAAATGTCACTTAGAAAAACTAATACAATTTTTAGTTCCCCTGAGTCACCAGATGTAGCCAAAACAATAACCAAATGGTCATCAATGGTTTTTCTCTATATTGTATATTAGAATCATAGCCTAAGTCTTTTGATCAATTTTGTTGCAAAACACAGAAAGCATATTAAATGATCTAAATATTATGTTGTATTTTAATAAGAATAAATACCTATAACATGGCATGTACTGAAAATTAATATAAAGTAGTGCCTCAACCTGACTCACTAACTCTGGTTTGATGTGCCCAACTTGAAGAAATATTTGTGAAAATAATGTTCCTGTTTCACCTGTTCAAAGTGGAAAGAAAGAAAAGAGAAGGAAGGAAGGAGGAAGAAACGAAGAAAGAAAGAAAGAAAGAAAGAAAGAAAGAAAGAAAGAAAGAAAGAAAGAAAGAAAGAAAGAAAGAAAGAAAGAAAGAAAGAAAGAAGGAAGGAAGGAAGGAAGGAAGGAAGGAAGGAAGGAAGGAAGGAAGGAAGGAAGGAAGGAAAGAAGGAACTTGAGGAATTTAGAGTAAGTAAATACTTCTGGATAATTAAGTCTCACAAGCCATTAAAGATTCAGATATAAAATTACAATGGAAAGAGATGATGAATTCACTAGTTAACTGTACCACTAGGATGGAGGGTCGTGGCGAAGGCAAAGCCTGTGTTACTTGTTTTCTCAAATAATTTTCATGTAATCTCAAATAATCTCAAAAAGGTCAATTGCTCTTCAAGACATCCTTAAAGATATCTATTTCCCCAGAGTAAACAGAACATTATGGGATAATTTTTTTCAGCCAAAACACATAGGTTCAAGCCCTCACCCCTAGTACATCAGAAAGTGTCTTCATTTGCAAATAGGGGTTTAGAGAAAGAATGAAGAGGCTGGGCACAGCGGCACACACCTGCAATCCCAGCACTTGGGAGACCCAGGCAGGAAGATTTCTGCAAGTTTGAGATCAGTCTGGGCTACACAGTGAAAGCTTGTCACAAAACAAAACAACAATAACAACCAAACACAATAAAAGGAGAGAGAGAATTAAAGTGCATATTTAAACTAGATCCTGATCCAGTCTGACTGGTATCCTTGAGGAAGGGCACATTCACGCAAACTGAAAATCACTGAGGATCAGGTGGCACTGTGGAATGGGTAGACAAAGAGACCATGGAATGGCAGTTATCCCAGTCAGTTGAAGATATTGGAACAAAATTTCATAGCAACAGAAATGTATTGCTTAAATTCTGCAGGATACGGAGTACAAGGAAAGAAAGGCACTGACACAGCTGAGGTCTGTGGAGGCCCCCTTCATGGAGAGCAGAAGGCCGTCTACTCATTGTATGTATATGCTATTAAAAATTTATTGTCTCTGTCAGATCTTTTTCATAAGTGCATTCACCTCATTTGCAAATATTCTACCCTCATGACCCAACTACATTTAAAGACTCCACCTCTAGACAAGATCACATGAATATTTTAGACCTCAGTATATGAATTTAGAAGGTGCACAAACATTCAGTCCACCACAAACATTTTCTGCAAGTCAACAAGAGAAGTCTTAGAAGACACCAAATATTCTTACATTTTGATTTATTTTCCATCCTATAGAACCAAGGTGAAAAAATAAATATCTATTGCTTTACCTACTCAATCTAGATCTTTTTGCCAAGACAGCCTTAGAGAATTTAAACAGGGAAGATAAAAATTTTACTTTTAAAGCAGATAAGCATGGTATGTATTTTGGAGCAAATAAATGCTTCTAACATGGAAGTATCTGGTCTCCCTAAGGGAAAAAAAGGCAAGGTATGAATATGTTTTGATTGTCACATTATGGAGGAGGAAGACCCTAGGGGCTCTATATAAAGAGGCTAAGAATGCTGCTCGGTGTTAGGGAATGTACAGTTCAGAATACCCCTGCTCAGCCCTTCTCCCTCCCCACTTAAAAAATCATACTGTTGTAAACATCAGCACCTTGTATGTTGAAAGAACATACTCTGGTGCTAATTTGCCTCTTTCTGGTTTCTAAGTGGAGAACTTTAACATTTTTTCTTTCAGCCTTTAGAGTCATTAATGCTGCTGTAGTTAATTATCTCCTGCCAGACACCTTGGGCATTTAGCTGGGGCATGCTTTCACTAATGATCCCCAAAAGGTCAATTGGCCCTACCTGGGTGGAGCACACAACACTGAGAACTTTCCACTGTACCATTAGCAGAATGAAAATGGTTCTGGTATTTCCCAGCTCAGAAATATTGGAGACAGAAACTAATTCCATATGTCAGATGGATCACCTCTGTTATGGATGGTACCTTGCTGTCTTAACAAGGCCTTATGAATTTACAGGTGGGGATTTTGGGGACCTGCCTTGTACTAGGGCATAATGCTGGGATTAAGGGTTGTCACAACATGAGAGTTGGTGGTACTAACCAAAGGGCAAGTAGCTTGGATGAAATATAAATACAGGCTTGCAGCGCAACTTGTTATACCTAATCCTGAAAACAACCCAGATGCTCATCAACTGAAGAGTGGATAAGGAAAATGTGGTAATTTTATACAATAAAGAATTATCCAGCTCTAAAACAGGATAAATTTAAGTCTTTTGGATTCACCTAATATCTTCTTGTATAAAATAGCACATCCTTTTTATCCATTCTAGATTAATTGGCATTTGTGTTGCCTCCAAAATTTAGCTATAACAAATTATGCTGCTACAAACACAGGTGCACATGTATTGCTGTGGTATGATGTTTTCAGTTTTTCTGGGAAGATACCTAGAAGAGGAATATCTGGGTCAAATGGCACCTCTAGTCCTAGTTTGCTGAGGAATCTTCACAAAAATATACTCTTAAGTGAAACAAATCAGATCCACATGTGCAAATATCATATTATCTCCTTCATGGGAAAACTTGGAAGAGAAAAATGGAATCCGAAGAGTGAAATTGATACTGGAAAAATGAAATGAACTTACTCAAAAAGAATTATTGAGTTGAGGAGGACAGGAAAGGGAATGGGGGAAGAGATTTATCTATGTATGTAAGTAGGATGGTACTGTACATTTCTACTGGTCTATTAAAAGGAGCAGTTAATGCTTAATTTGTTTTGTCTCCTTTTTTCAATTGTTCATAATTTTTCTCTTCCTAATTTCTTGTTTTTCCTTTCCTCTTCCAATTTTACATGCATACAGCTGGCAGTATGAATAGCTGGTTGAACGAGAACACTATGTATTACGTCAAATACTGTGAAATTCTTGTTACCCAAGTGTAATTCTATATCACTTGTAATTTTTTTCTAATTTGTACTTTCTTTAACAAAAAAGCAGGCTTGCTTGTTTGCTGGGGCCTCTTTGCTACTTAACTGTTTTGTTGATTTCTGCCTGCCACAGCTAAACTGCTTCTCCTTTGAGATACCTCTCAGGCATCCCACCCTGCAGGCTATAGACTGAAACCTCCACACACCATGAGATAAACCTTTTCTCCTTTAACTTGTGTATGTCACATATTTTGGTGCAGCAATGAGAAAAATAGCTAAGACATTCTTTTGAATTTTTTTTTATTTGAAAGATAAAAAAAGATACGTAATTTCAAAACAAGATGATAGGAAATTTAACAGCGGTGATTATTCACATTATCAGATATAGGCATGCAAGGCAACATAAACACTAACTGTTCCTTTCAATCAGCTAATAGAAATGAGTAGTACAATTATATTAGTGCACATATATGTACATATGTTAATATATTTTATATATATATATATATTATATATATATATATATATATGTATATATATATATATATATATATATATATATATCCCCTTTTGTCTTTTCTCCTTTCCCCCAACTGAGGTACTCTTTCATGTTGAACAGAATTTTTTCTCTTTCCTAAGGCATATTGTTTCTTTTGTATCTTATTTACTCATTTTCTAACACGAGGGAGACAAGATGACATTTATATGTATAAATTTGATTTATCTCACTTATGGGTATGGTCTCTAGCTGCAGTGATCTGCCTATAAAAGCCCAGGGTTCACCTTTCTTTATAGCAGAGTAATACTCCATTGTATAAAATAGCACATCCTTTTCATCCATTTCTAGATTAATGGGCATTTGTCTTATTTCTAAACTTAGCTATAGTGAATTGTGCTGCTATGAACATTGGTGCACATACATTGCTGTGGTGTGATGTTTTCAGTCTTTCTGGGAAGATACCCAGAAGAGGAATAGCTGGGCTAAATGACACCTCTAGTCTTAGTTTTGTGAGGAACTGCCACATGTCTATGCTTCCATCTAAGGTAGAGGAGTGTATATTTTCCTTTTCTTTTCTTTACTTTCCTCTGTATCTAGCCACCAAGGAAGAAAATGAAAGACAAAATGGTCCATATCTAAGATGCTGAATTTGTGCAGTGTATTCTATGCCTTCAAGGGGAAAGGTAAACCAATGGATCAAAGAACAGCAAGAAAGCAGAAGACAGAACCAAAGTGTGTCTCCTCTTGAAGTTAGCAGAGAACCTTCAGTTTACATAACAGGATCTTCACTGGAGATGCAGTAACAGTTTTGCCTTTGGGGGTCGGGGGAGAGGAACTGGCAATTGAGTTCAGGCCCTTGCAATTGCCAGGCAAGTGCTTATTCTACTGAGCCATCTCCCTGGCCCTCATCATTCTTTCTTTAAAATTAACCAAAATATGTGTACAAAGCGGTACTTTCAAGGTTGGGGAGGAACACAGACCTACTTCAGCAGTGGAGATGAGATCTGTGGAGTTTACTCAGCTTCCACTTTCCTTCACAACACAGTCAGTGGTTTAAGGAAGTAAGGATTGAATGGTGTAACTAAGACAGAATCATTGTTTTAAATCTGAAGAAGGCAGAAGTATGTCCACTATTGGGATTTTATATCTTCTGGGAAGGATGTAACATTCTAGAAATTATATGTAAGTATGTTTCAGGAAGATTTTTCGGACATTACTATTTCTTTTGGAGGGTGAATTACCCAGCAAACAGTCTGAAGCTTAAAAAAATCTTCAACTAGATATTTATTTATAAGCTCATTTATTTTTCTGTAAAGGTAAGAAAATTGTTGTTATGTCTGCTTCAGCTGTACACTTTCACAAGAAGTTTGAAATGAAACTTTGGTCTTTTCTTGATATCAATTTTTCTGAGAATTTTAGTATTCCACCCCAGCATGAGGTGAGCACCCTCCTCCCCTAGGTGGGAAAGAAGGGCCTGCAAGCTCTGGTGAATCCTCAAGGTTTTCTCTTCCTGTACTCCAAATAGAACCCAGAGATGCCTATCTGGTTGAGTAAGAATACTGAATTTATTTTCTTATGATAAAGAAGTAGAAAAATAGAAGTTGGGATGTGGCTGAAAACTCATTTGAGAGGTGGAAATAAAGCATTTTTCTAATGAATATGTAGTTTGATTGATTAAAAAGGAATCTTAAAAGCATCATAATGAATTGATATAATTCAAAGACAAAGAGAATCAAAAATAGCAAGAGAATAGAAATTCATTACACAAAAGAAATCCTCAGAAGACAAATAGCTAATTTCTCATTAGAAATTATGGACGAAAGGATTCCAATGGGGCTTTCCCATCTTGCAAGATAGCAGGGAAAAAAAAGAAGGCAGAGACTAAGAGAAGAAAGCTGAGCCCAAGAAGGCTGCTGCCAGAGGCACTGGTAAAAGGGTAAGGTGAAGGTAAAAATGTACAAGAAGGGGCAGTTCCACTGCAGCCAAAATCCTGTCTTGGTTAGAGGAATTGGTAGATACTCCTGATCAGCCATTCAAGAAAGTCTTTGTACAAGAGAAAATGCACAGCTACTAAATAGAAGGCTGAGAAGAAAAAAGAAAAAGTTCTTGCTACTATCACAAAACCAGCTGGTGGTGATGAGAATAGTCGTACCAGATGCTTAAGCTTCCAGAAAGTGTCTAGATACTACCCTATGGAAGATGTGCCCCAAAAGTTCTTGAGCCATGGCAAGAAACCCTTCAGTCAGCATGTGAGGAAACTGCAAGCTAGCATCACTCCTGGCACCATCTTGATCATCGTCACCAGGCACCACAGAGGCAAGAGAGTGGTCTTCCTGAAGCAGTTGGCCTCTAGCTTGCTACTTTGGACTGAGCCTCTTAGTCTTAACCATGTTGCTCTACAAAAAACTTGCCATTGCCACCTCTACAAAAATTAGTATCAGCAAAGTGAAAAATCCCCAAACACCTCACCGATACCTACTTGAAGAAAAAGCTGCAGAAACCCAGACACAAGGATGCTGAGATCTTTGACACCAAGAAAGGTACCAGATTTCAGAGCAGGTCAAGGTAGATCAGAAAGTGGTGGACTCACAGATTTTACCCAAAATCAAAACTGTTCCTTAGCTCTGGGGATATCTGTAATCTGTTTTTATTCTGATAAATGAAATTTATCCTCATAAATTAATGCTCTAAATTACTTTCTAAGAACCTAATTAAATAACTGATAGATCAAAATAAAAGAATTCAGTGGGATGCATGTTAAAAGTGCTGAAATACTGCTAATGAAGAATTCTGGTCTCCCTGCTATCTGTTTCTCAACAAACTTATTTTAAAAAAATGGAGGAGAAATTAACACATCCTCACATAAATAAAAACTCAGTATTCATCATTAGACTTGTCTAATAAGATGAAAAAGGTCAAATAAAAGGTAATAACACAATAATTTGAAATCACATGGAATTTTAAAAACATCAGCAAGACTGGGCAACTATAAAAGACAACATAAATATATGAATGATTTACTTGACTTGAAAGTCAAATGCATAACACAAATATTATAAATTTATGCAGGTGACTTTGAAATGCATGGAAATATAGTTTGTATACAGTATGACCATAAAGAAAGTGGAGGAATGCAGATGTACTAGAGCAATGTTTTTGTATATTGCAGAAGCTAAGTAGGGATTAGTTCAAACTAAATTACTCAAAGATGCTCATTTGAATTCTGAGGACAACTATCAAAAAAAGCAACTGAAAAAAACTATAATATAGCAAAAGAAATTTAGTGAAAGGGAATTAGTAAATAGTAGAAGGAAACCAACATCAGAGAAGTACATCAGGCATTTTCTTGGAACCCTTTCTGTCCCACTCTCTCGGGGAAACCTCCATCCCTTCCATTCAGCCCAAGCTCAGGCCACCAAGGGTGGGGGTGAGTTCCTGTACTCCCCTGCACTGGTTGGATCTCCCTCCCCATATGAAGCCTAGGCCAGCCCCTGAGCGGGTCATTGCACTGCATTCTCAGGACCCTTTCTACCATGCTCTCTTGCTCTCTAGGGATACCTTCACCCCTCCCATCCAGCCCAGGCTCAGGCCCCGAGTGTGAGGGTGAGCTCCTGCACTCCCTTGTGCTGGTTGGATCTCCTCAGATCAAGTCTAGGCCAGTCCCTAACATGAGGGCCTACAGAGCCCCTGCCCCCAAGCCAGCCGTGTGAGTGAGAATTTCGACACTCTTGGGACCCTCAGATCCAGCCTAAGCCCATGCCTGGCTAGTGTGTGGGAGAGCTTCTGTGCTCCCCTGTAACCTCTGTGCCATGTGCACAACATAGGGGCACCACAGGTTCACCGTTCCACCAGAAGGGCACAACAGGTTCACTTCCAAGGGCTGCAGCAGGAAGGAGCTGAACACAACAGCTAGACCCAAGTCAGGCATAATTGGATAAATTCAAACTTAATAGAGCTGCACTTGAATTTCATTAGGTGCTAAGGTTATAACTGCACCAAAGTTCTACACCAAAGGTCAGAGGTCAGTGCTATACAAAATGAAAAAGAGGAGGACTAAAATGCAATCTCAGGCCTTGAGCTCACGGAGAACACTAGCAGAGCTGAAATGCATGAATTAATAGATTCGGAAGTGAAGAAATAATAGCAGAAAGGTATAGAGAAACTCAGCAGAATTAATTTCTGGAACAAAAAAAGAAGTCACTGAATTCATAGCATCTGAAGTAAAGAATCAAATACAGAAACATATGGAGGAAACCCAATGTTCACCCACAACAAATGCAAAGGACACTAGCTCAGCTGAAATATATGAACTAATGGGAGTGGAAGTAAAAAAGCAACAGCAGAAAGGTACAGAGGAACTCAGAGCAGAATTAATTTCTGAAATAAAAAAGAAATCCCTGAATTCATAGCATCCAAAGTAAAAAATCAAATACAGAAACACATGGAGGAAACCCAATATGAAAAATATGGCAGTAAAAGAATTAATAACTTCTTCTAAGGAAGAGATCAGTAAAAAATAGAAGAGATTAGAAAAATTGCAGATTCCTTGAATGAACAATACAGAAAAGAAATAGATCTCATGAAGCAGAGTTAAAGAGATATACAGAAACTTAAAATCTCAAACATAGGCTTGTAAAACCCTTTGAGTGAAACTGAAGACAGAGTTTCAAATGTTGAAGACGCTGGTGCACATAGTGGAAAAAGTAAGAAAAGATTTCTTAAAAACAAGTAGGATACAAGAAAAAATAATTCAACATCTGCAAGATGATGAAAGATGAACAATGTGAGACTAATATGCATCAGTGAGAAGGAAGGGGTCAATACAAATGATATAAGAAGAATATGGGCAGAAGTAATAGCAGAAAACTTCCCTAATGGCAACAATCTGACACTCAAGTGAAGCATATAGAAGGCCAGATAACTTCAACCTAAATAGAAACACACCAAGACATATAATAGTCAAGATCCCAGAAGTCCAGCACAAGAATAATATACTGAAAGCCACTAGAGAAAAGAAGCAGATCACATTCAAAGGAAACCCATCAGAATAATGGCTGATTTCTCTTCACAAACCACCAAGGCAAGAAGAGCATGGAGCAAAGTACTTCAAGTCTAACCCAGACTGATATACCCTGCAAAACTCTCTTTCACTGGAGAAGTGAAATACTAAATGTTCTAGAGAGGGAGCAAAATGGTCACAACTCCATGATCAAGAGTGGAAAGAACCCACCACATAGGGCAAACAATTAAACACAGGAGAGTCAGATGTATACAATAGTAGTCTCTCAGTTATTCTTTCGTGTACAGCAGCAAAGTGTTTCCATCAGCACCCTCTACAAATGGACTTCTCTTGCACTCTATGGGTCATGATTCCATATGGGTCTACAGGATAGATTTCAAAGAAATGTCAGTGTCTCAGTCCCACAAGTGACACCTGGCTACCAGTAAGTGTCATGGTCATTATCCATGTCCACAATACGCCAGAATTTTGTGCGATATCCTATCCCCAAATTCTCAGAAGTGATGGCCTTTTATTTGTCATTCCAGTATTTATCTTATGTTTTATTCTTAGTACTTCTTTACTATCATCAAAACTTTTTCTTAGTTCAATTTGTTTTGAAACATTTAATTTTTAATTGGTATTTAATTTTCTGAATATTGCTTAATCTTAATTTTTGTTTTAAGATTTATACTACATCTCTGAATTACAATTTATCTAAAAGACATTGTATATCTACTCCTAGTATTAGAAACTTTAAAAAGTGTATTTCCATTTTCTGTTGACTTTATAATACTGTTTCTCTGTCTTTTATACACACATATCTACACAAACAAATGAAAAAACAAAAATAAGTGTATAACCCAACATAAGATTGGTACTGTTTCATAGAAATCTTCAGTGACATTTTAAGTAAAGGATTATCTAATGTATTTTATATAGTCCTGCATAACTATCATTTTGAGAGCTCTTTATTGTTCATCCAGGAGCATACTGCAACTTCTCTTGCCTTTTGAATAATGCTTTTTGTTATTTCCTATATACTAAGTCTGCAGGTATTAAAATATTTCAAATTTGCATAATTAGAAAACATTTGACTTTTAGTTTTCAAAGGTATATTTGCTAAGTATAAAATTCAAAGAAGATAGATTCTTTTTTCTTTCAGTCCTTTAATTAGTCTAGTTTCTTACACATTTGATCCTTTTTTTCTTTCTAATGTGGAATAAGATGCTATTTAATTTTGTTCTTCCGTAGCTAATATTTTTTATGTATATGCTTTAATCATTTTTGTCTTTACAATAAGTTTTGAACAATTACATTTTTATGTATCTTGGTACGATTTTATTTAAATTTCTTGTGTAAATGTTCATTTTTGCTGGAAATGTGGTATTATAAGTTGAACTCAACTCAGAAATT
>PVKA01024987.1:8310-33628 GCA_004027165.1 Ctenomys sociabilis
TCTTTTTTTATTTCTCTCTCTCTCTCTCTCTCTCTCTCTCTCTCTCTCTCTCTCTCTCTCTCTCTCTCTCTCTCTCTCTCTCTCTCTCTCTCTCTCTCTATATATATATATATATATATATATATATATATATATATATATATATATATATATGCCAGTTTAAAGGAAATCATGTTCTTTACAAGCCCTTTACAATGTCCTTCTTTTATGTTGCACATTGAACTCTTATCATTACAAGAATCATGCTTGGATATAAAAGAGAAAGTAGGAAGGGATTCCGTGTTAGCAATATATCATCAAATAGATCATGTGATAAAGGAAGAATAGTTTACATTCTGCAAAGAAAAAATCACACAGAATTTAGTAGAGATCATACTTTGTATGCTCTAGACTATGTGACAGTTTACATATAACTATTGTAGACAAAACAATAATATCAAGGTCATGGCACCATTATTATTCACTACCATTAAAATGGAAGGTAATTAACTCAAAATAATGTGTTTGATTGAACTATTTCAGTCTGTGCTTACCTTTGTAGTTCAATGATAGATAATTTTAAATATCATACAAATCCAATAAGAAGCTCTTTAGACATAGGTTTCCTCCCAGAAACGGGGGAACACTTACTTTATATTTTCTTTAAATGTTAACCGTCTGAGTGGCAAAATTGGCCCAGCAAGACCTTTTATGTTTTAGTAAGTAATTTTCACAGTTTGGAGACAGCCTAACAATCACATAAAATTACTTTATGAAAGTGTTAATTAGCTCATAACATAAGGTGGTTTATGTAACTCAGAGACATATGTAAAATAACCTCCTCTTGAAACTGTAATAGTTGTACCCTGAGATGGATTGTAGGCTGGGGACAATTGGCTGATCCAATGCATTATTTTTTCACAGACTGCAATTGTGTATAGGTTGACAATTGTCAGCATTTGTTAAATTCATTGTATGTGCAGCTTTGTATTAAGTGCTATGTATGGAAAGACATGCTCTTCTTTTTTTCCTAACTTCAGTTTTTTTTTGCATTCCGTAAGAACATGTTATTGTGTGAGAAATATTTTTATGCTAACATAAGAGAAGAAAGCTATCCTGGAAGTCATTCAAATGAGAATATGCCCACCAATGACACTGTCCACCTCATATTTAATGTGAACAGATGTAGAAGGTCAGAAGGGAAAAAAAAAGATGATAGCAAATAACACAGGGATGAAACCAGCTAGAGATCTTAATTAAAGCAACTCCACTCAGTTTGCTGCAAGAATCAAATGGAACGAGGCTGCACAAAGTGAAAGAAAGAGAAATCAATTCTCTTATCCTGATTCTTCAAAAAATTAACTTTACCAGGAATGTAATATAACATTAGCATAATAGCATAGAATTTTGTCATACAACAGTATATTCTTAGTGGTAGTTTTACTGAGAAACATGCTTATTCTGTGCTAAGCAAATGCAAATAATCACAAGCTTAATGCTCTTGTATAGCTGGTACAGTGTTAAATACATGCACTTGGTCAGTGATTATTTCCTTGTTAGTGCCATACTCCTGAATGTAGACAATTGAGAATAAATATAATTACAAAGTATTCAAATACACTAGCTCCACAGAGCTATTTTTAAGCATTCATATTTTAATCAATAGAGCAAAAGGGAACTATGGCAGTATTCTCTATTTTGACTCTATTTTCATAGTTCTGTCAGTTGCCTTATTCAAACCAATTATCTGTAGGGTACAGTTATCTGTAGAAACCACATGATACTCAAATAAAATGTGTAAGACTAGTTAAATACTAAAAGTATATCATTTGCATAGTTATAAATGAAGACAGAGAGCAAATATTTATTATTCAAACAATGTAGTACCTAGTAGAAGACACTACCTTTATATTTTAAATCTTTATGTACTGAAGAAAATAGTTGATTGTTGTTTAAATATGGTAAAGAACATAGGAAATGACTGATGTGAAGAACTAGATTCAGACAAATATCTAAATAAATGTGGAATAATTATGTATCTTATGAACAGAGCAGTGACATTATGGCCTAAAGTTTTATTGGAATTTTGAATTTAAGTTTTTTTCTAGTGTAGGACTATTCTCAACATTGAAGGGCTTAAATGTCATTAACAATTATTCACATGTATTTCTTCAAATTTGACCTTAATATGTGTACATAACATTTATAGCATTTTTTACTCTACAAAAAAGGGTCCTTTCCAAAACACACCATTACCATTTAAGGTAACTAGGTCAGTGGTGGCAAACCTTGGAAATGGGCTGTTTGGTATCCCTGAAAACTCTAAAAGATTCCCATCACTGATTTAGGTCATTTAAGGAGACTATGATAGAATAATGACTTCCCAAGGATGTTTATACCCAGATCCCCAGAATTTAGAGATGTTTTCACTTACAAACAAAAGAGACTTTGCCAATATGATTTAGGATCTAGAACTAGGCACAGTATTTTGTGTTTTCCAGATGGCTCCAATGTAGTCGCAAGAGTCCTTAAAAATAAAAGCAAGTCAATGTAGAAGATGGGATGGTAGAAGCAGAATGAATATGTGAATGTGTGTTATATGACTGAGAGATACAAAGGAGAAAGAGGTAGCAGAGGGAAAGGGAAAGGAAGAGAATGATGTGAACGTTCTATACTTCTTGATTTCAGAAAGACTTGGAAATTTTCTGGAGGAAAATGCCAAACAAGCAATTATGCAGCCTCTAGGAGGTGGAAAAGTACAGAAAGTGGATTCTGCCCTGGACCCTCCAATTTTTTCATTGCACTATCTCTAAGACAATAGATAGTAAGCCATTAAATTTGAATCAGTATAAGCTAGGGCAGAGACCTTATTTCTGAAGGTGACCACAGAGAATTTTTTGGCTTCTTCCATGGTGTCTTTCTAATAGACATATTATCAAGGGGATACTTGGTGACCTGAGCAATATTATATGCCCACAGGTAATACATAGTTACTTATATTTTTCAAATGATTCATATTAATATGTAATATGTACAAATATGTTTGATATAAAACTCACAGTAATAATTTCTAATATTGCAAAAAAATTTACTAATGCCATAATATATACCAGATCATATTCATGTACTGGCTAAGTTATGTTTGTTTGAATAAAATATGTGATCTGACTTCTAAATCTGAATATTAAGCATGAGTGAGTCATATTTGGAGTTGAATTAATCCTTTACATTCTTTTTGCTCAATAACCAGTGTTCAACCTTTTCACAATCATAAAAGCCAAGAAGAGCTCAAGATATACAGATTAAAATCAATAAAATCCATAAGAAAACAAAATGGCAGGATTTGAAAGTAGAAGGATAGCCATTTCAGAATTAACAAAATATGGGTAAGATATAAATAGTACACAGCATATCCAACACAGATCTTGTCATCATTGTTTGTGATGTTTTGTTAGCTTCTATTTCTTCTATTCTTCTCAAACCCATATAGGCTTTACTCCTCACTGTTAGTGTGTATGATCAAAGTTGCAATTCTTAGTGGAATTAGATTTGGTGATGAAATTGTGTTTTTCTAAGAATGATTAAGGTGCAAGTTTTTCTAGCATTATAATGAAGAGCCTAATGCCTTGCCAAAAGTTAGGTTCTCAGGCAACCTTTATGACTGAGACATGTGAAGCAAAGATTAGATATAAATTTGTCAACCACTTTGCAAAACAGCCTTTTCCAGAAGAAGGAAGATTTCATTAGAGCTGTCTTCTAAAGCTGTTTGCACATAGGAGTTCTACATAACAGAAAGCTGGACAATCACGTGAATCCCATCAGTCAGATGGCTGAGCTCCTTTTGAGCTGTGGCCAAACTATTTCTGCACTACCATTTTAGTCTTGTGGGATAAATAGTCTCATCACTCGGAGGCCCTCCAAGTTGCTCCTTAGCTTATGTAAGACAGTCTAAGACTTATGAAATTACAACCAGTACCAACTATAGATTTTTTTCAAGCAGAATGAAGAAAAAGTGATATCATTGTTTTACAGTGGGAACTCAAATTGACCATTACAGAAGCTATATGGTATGTAAATTGCGATGTTATTCTCCAAAGGTCTTTCTTCTAGCCCCGAAGTACATTCCTCAAAGAGCATGTCATTCATAGAAAATATGCCATTGTTTAATCACTGAATGAGAAAAAAAAAAACTAATGGATACTAATTATGTTGGGTCAAAGCAATACATTATCTCTCTTCATCTTTTATGATGAAAATCATGAATAAAAAAGTTGTTCACAAAATGGGAACCATCTGAATTAAAAAGATAAGACTACCCAAGATATCGTTGTTCATGTTCAGGTCTAGAGAGAAATTTAGTAAGAAACTAAGATTAAATATAATTCTCAGGGCCAGCAGTATAGATAAGAAGACTAAGCACTTACTTAGGTAAGCGCAGGGGCCAGGGGACACCTGGCAATGCATCCTGCACAGGGCCCGCCCCCAGGCACTCTAATCAGGCGATGTAGTCTGGGCATAGAGGTGCCCAAACTATGCCTGTAATCCCAGCACTGGGGAGGCAGAAATCAGGAGGATCATTTGACGTCTGAGCTATGTAGTGAGACCTACACACACACACACAAAAAAAAAAAAAAACCCTTCAAATATAATTCTTGTCTAAACCCCAAATAGTTTCTATGTGATATGGAGATTTTATAATCTGTATTATTTAGAATTTTTACCAGCACAAAACTTTCCAAAAGGTTGAGATAATGCAGTGAACCAATACATTAAGTATCTCTTAGTTAATTTTATCTACATAGCAAGAACCTGGATATGAAAATCTTATAATTTTCTCCATTCCTTCAATTCATAAAGGTTTAAACTTCTCATTGAAAATCTAATCAACACAACAGAGAAAAGTAAATGTAAATAAAATGATTTTAGGATTGAGCACCTAAATAACAATAATTAAGACTTTTTCTAAACTGAACAAACCAGCATTGAGTGTGGAGAATACGTCATATAAATGTTTGACTTACTCTTTTTTATTTATTGTATATCATACATAGCATGTGCCATGTCATAGAATATCACATTAGTCATTTTTATGATTGGCACAAAGGAGCCCAAGGACTCTGGAAATGCAGAATATGGACAGTGTAGCAGCATTTAGCTTTTTGTTAGTGATACAAGCTTACATATATAAAGTAAATGTTAATATTAAATGTACTGAGTTCACATTCTTTATTTTTAAAGACAATAAAAATAGTAAAAAGAAAAACTCCTTAGAAATGATAAGTTCACTAAATGAACTTATAGGAATTAACAATGGTTGTTATATTGCATATTGTTGTCTCAAACTAGTTCTTCAGCTTATCAAATTTAGGCAAGTAAAACAGGTGAAAAAGTGAAACGTTAACTATTCCTTTCAATAGACCAGTAGAAATCAGCAGTAAAATTGTCCAAGCTAGCCCATGTATGTACATACATTTTCCCCTTCCTTCATTTTCTTTCCTCCTTTCCCTCAATTTTTATTTTTATTTTTGTGTATTTTAGGGAAGGGTATACAGGGTCTTCATGATCTCAATATAAGATTGGACTCATAGTGAGCCACCTGTTTACACCCTCCCAAGAACTGGGTTTACAGGCACACCACCACACCCAGTCTCAACTGTCATCTCAGTGTGCCCCAGGGGCTGGCTGGTACAGCAGGCCCAGGGATTGAATCCCTGGCCCCTGAACCTGCTTGCAGGCACTTTAATCCTTTGAGCTATTTGTTCATCTCCTTTCCTCAATTTTTAAATGAGAGATTTTTCTTGCAAATTTAGCTTAGAAAACCACTCTGAGATATAAAAAATATACAAGATTTCCATTGAGTTTTCAGTCCATTTACCACATCCAGGAGCAGAATGAGAAAACTCCAAGGGCCCTTATTCTTTCTTCTTGCCAGTACTGTGCAGTAAGTAGAGATGGATACTAGTAAGGTTGGCCAAGTCTAATGTATGAAATAACATTCAACGCTGGTGGACATTCGAGACATATAACCCAAAACAATGCTGAAATTTCATCTCATCCCTAAAAGGATGGCTAATATCAAAAAATCAAGTAGTAACAACTGCTGCAGGGAATGTGGGGAAAAGGAACCATTCTCTGTGGTAGAATGCAGTAAAGTGTAAAGTGATTATTCAGAAAACTAAAATTAGTGGCTGCATTGGACTTAGATATTCACCTTCTAGGTATCTTCTTGAAAGGGTTAAAAACATCATACCACAGTAATGTGTGCATACCCACTTTTATAGCACCACAATTTAGAACAGCTAATCCTGGAAACAGCCTAATGCCCATCAACAGATGAATGGATAAAGAAAATGGGCTTTTACATGCAACAACACATTCCTCTACCATAAAGAAGGACAGGCATGAGACATTTTAAAGTAAATGGATGCATCTGGACACTAATCTTAAGTAATCTGAAGTAAATTAGACACATATGTTTAAACACCACATTGTTTCTTTTATGTAAGAAAGGAACAAAATAGATCCTAAGTATTGAGAAGAAAGAAGAACATGCTCACACAGGAAGCTGAACAAGGTTGGGGAGAGTGAAGGGAAGGAATGGAAAAGAGCTTTTAAAGAGTTCCAAGTAAAAAGGGGAACAAAGATTTTGTAAATGAGAGGGGAGGAGAGTTGGAGGGAAGGGAAAAGAACAGGGCAAAAAACACTAAGATAGATCATATACAGGTCTCGATCCCTATGATGAGTGTGATCATTATGTACGGCAAATGGAACCAATAAAAAAGAAAACCACCCTCGAGGAAAAAGTTACATTTTCAATATTCTAGCAGGATATGATCCTTCCTTTTTATTAGAGAGAGAGAAAGATGAAAGGGAGAGAAGATGAAGATGGAGGGAGAGAGAGAGGGAGAGACAGAGAGAGAGGACAGAGAGAAGAGAATGGACAGATTGATTTTATGCTGAATATACATATATATATATATATATGTATATATATATATACATATATATATATATACATAATATATATATACATATATATACATATATATATATATATATATATATATATATATATATATATATATATAATTGAACTCCCCACAAGCACTTATTCTACTGAGCTATCTCCCCAGTCCCAATACCTGTATATTCTTATTTAGTAAAACACAGAATTGGAAACTGAGGCTCAGAGAAAAAAGTAATTCATGAGAGATCATACTGTTGGTGAATAGCATATTTATACTGGAATATCAGACTAACCACCAATTTAAAATTTCATGTTCTATTTAAAACAGCACACTGTCCAGGGCTACTCATTGGATTTCAGTAATTTATTTTTTAAGTTTCATACTGGAAAATTCCCCCTTTCAGCTTTATGAATTTTACGGAGGGCTGGGGAGACAGCTTGGCAAGTGCAAGGTCCTGACTTCAATCCCCAGTACCTAAAAAAAAAGAATTTTGATGAATGCACAGAGCCATGTAACCATAAGCATAGCCAACAGAGAGGACAGCTCCATCGTGAACCCAGCATCTTTCACCACCACTCCCCAACTCTCCGAAGGACCTTCCTTTGAGTAAAAGTTTGGAAATAAAGGAGGTAAACAACAAACTATGAGAAAAAGCACCACAATAGTTCTCACTTTGATGTCCCTCTGCATATAGCCTGCTATCCCTTAATTTTTCCATGGTGGATAATTAAATTCCAAGTGGACAACGTAGGTTTCACTATTGTTTAGTCTAGAATAGTTCAGATGCTTGGTCAGTGATACTTAAAAGCCAAAAATTAATAAAGCCTTCGGTTATACAACCCTGAGCAGATTAACATTTATTCTACAGATGACTGTTATAAAGAATTATAGTGTGAGATTAATTTTGAGATCTCTGGCCAGTAACGAAAAAATATTTTAGACTTGTCACTTGTTTTGAAGTAGGAAGAAAAGTGCTTCTGTTCCAGCATCCATATAGAACATAGGGAAGCCTGCAAGTTTCCAGCATGCATATAGAACATATGGAAGCCTGCAGAGGCCAGTTGTTTTAGAATGAAATTCAAAGTTTTGGGAGCTGGGGAGATGGCTCAATGGAGTAAGTGCTTCCCTGGGGAGTGCAATGGCCTGAGTTCAATCCCAGGTTAACAAAAAAATAAAACAACAAAGTTTTGGACTTTGCAGCTATTTATGGAGCTTAATTTGATAGTTATATGTTCATGTAAATAACAGTATGTGACAAATAACATTATATTTCAGAAGAAATGAGTTCCCTCTAGTGGACACCACCCATACTGCAGACCACAATTACCAAAGCCTCCAGGAGTCACAGTGGAAATATCTGCAAAAATGAATTACATACATTCACCATCAGAGATATTGAGATTCATTCCAGGATTCACAACTACAGCCCATTTTTGAGTGTCCTTTCTCCTACGTTTTTGAAATGTATATAAATGAATAGAGAATAGTTAAATTACTATCATTTTGACGTTTAATTTACAAAATTATTTCTATTTTTTTTTTTTGTACTAAATCATTACAAAATAAGTATTCATGCTAAAACACACCTTGGGCCAGCCTGATAGCTCAGCAGATTAAAGTGCCTGCTTAGGCAGACGCCGATGCCAGATGTTCAATCCCAGGCCTGCCGTGCCTCGGCATTCTTGGGGCTCACTGAGATGGCTATTGAGACTGGACGTGGTGGCGTGCACCTGTAATCCTATCTCTTGGGAGGCTGTAAACAGGAGAATCACTATTAGTGTGCTCTATATAATGAGACCCTGTAGACCCTGTCCTAAAAATACAGGAAAAAAAACACATCTTAGTTTTTAAATTAGAGACCCATCCTAATTTTAGCTAGAGACCTGTCAAGCAACATGTGTTTGGTTGTTACTAAACAAACACATGATATAATAGATACAGCCTAACCTCCTTTAATAGGAATTAAGGGGTGGCCAAATTAGGGGATTAAACTCAGGGGATTAAAGTGCCTGCAAGCAGGAGCAGGGGCCAGGGATTCTTGGGGCCTGCTGTGCTGGCCCTGCCCCAGGGGCATGCTGAGACAGGATTGAGACAGTGTGGTGGCACAGGCCTGCAATCCCAGCACTTGGGAGGCTGTAAACAGGAGAATCACTACAGGGCTTATCTAGTAGTGAGACCCCAAACACCCTGTAGACCCTTCCCTAAAAAAAATACAAAAAAGTAGGTGCTGTGGTGGAGGGTTCAACCCCCAGCCCTACCCCGGGAAGTTCTGAGAGGGCAATTGAAACTGGGATTGGTGGCACATGCCTGTAATTCCAGAATTTGTTGGGAGGCTGTAAGCAGAAGGATCATTATGAGTCCACCTAGGAGTGAGATCCTGAACACCCTCTAGACTCTTACCTAAAATACAAAAAAAAAAAAAAAAAAAAAAAAAAAAAAAAAAAAAAAAAAAAAAAAAAAAAAAAAAAAAAAAAAAAAAAAAAAAAAAAAAAAAAAAAAAAAAAAAAAAAAAAAAAAAAAAAAAAAAAAAAAAAAAAAAGAAAGAAAGAAATCAAGTAGCACAGAAAATATTAGAATCAGCAAGCAGGACTACACTTTATTAAACATTTTCAGCATCACAAAAGACTCAAGGAAGAGTGCAGAGACATCTTATAGAATGGGAAAAATACCCCGATAGCCACTCTGATGATAAAGGATTGCTGTCCAGAATATATAAAGAACTCAAAAAGTTTAATATAAAAACTAAGATGTTACTGTGCATCAGTGAAAGCTTTTGCCTGTGAACAACTTATTTCACAAACAAGTACTTGGCAAAGATTTATTTGTTTGGTTGTTACCCTATTGTGCAGCATGGTTTAGTCAATCACAGCAATTATATTTCCTTTTTTTTAAAATTTGTACACAGGCACAGCATTGAAATCCTTATTAAATTAGGATAATATTTTCAGGATTTCCTGTGATTTTTCTACACTGCCATAGCAGAATATATAATAAAAACAATTTTATTTCCATTTGAACATTTAAAACTGTATTAGGTTTTTTGTAATGTGTTGCATTGAAATAGAAACACCCCTTTTTTCTCTTTTTGATCTATGGTAACAACACTTAACTTGCAATCTTTCATCTCAACCAGTTGTGAAGTTTACTGTGAAGTGTTTTTGACTGTAGACACTGTGCTGTTCAGCAAAGTTTTAGAGTTTGCTTATTTTGAGTAATTTAAGATTTATGTGTACTGAACAGCAGACCTCAAATTTTCCTTCTCCTCAGACCTTGGCAATGACTATTATTTTTTATAAAATAAAAAATTTATTTCATAAAAAAATAATAGTCTCTGCTTTTATATGTCTGAATTGAGTATTTTAAATAGTTAATTAGAATCATGTAATATTTGTTCTTCACAGGCTAGCTAATTTTGCATACATGATTTCCCGTAGGTTTACCTAGTCTGTGCATATGAGAGCACTTCCTTGTCACTTGAGTCAAATACTCATTTATATGTAGTGCATTTTCTTATCCACTCATCGATGGACATTCCACTTACTTCTGTAATTGGGTATTGTGAATAATGTTGCAGTGAAGACGACAGTGCAAGTAGCTTATCCAAATTTCAATCATTCTGGATTATTATACTGAGATAAATTTCTTTTATTAAAAAGTTCGCTCAGATTTTTTATTATGAAACTTGGTTGAATTTTATCACAAATATTTGCTTCATCTACTACAAAGGAGACCAAGAGTTGGAGGGTTAGTGAATGAAGATAGGAAAAGGGGAAGAAAAATTTAAAAGGAGTTATGTCATGTATCAACTCGGAAGAGAGTGCACTTAATTATCTCCCACAAACATAGACTAACAGGAACATAAAAATTTGGAAAAAGTATTTTTTATTCTGCTCAATTGATTCATTTACATTGCACAATCTTGATACTAAAAAGAGAAATGCTATTTTATCATGATGTATGGTCCTTTTAATGTGCTTTTGAGTTTTTTTTTCTTTTTGTTTTACTGAAATACAAATATTAATGAGATAGTTTCAAGATCCCTTGACAAGATGGATTTGATAAATTAACACATTGCAAACTGTTTTCATAATGTTTTGGTATCATAGAAGTTGCATACATGATATTATACTTACAGACATTATTATACCATATGCCTCTTATAAAGTGCTTTTGAATTATATTTCAACTTTCTTGAAGATTTGGCACTATGCTTCTTCTAGATGGATATGGGCTTCCATTTTCATTCCTTATTGCCTCTTTGTCTTGCTTTGATATCATGGTAATGCTGATTGCAAAACATGAATATTGCAATGATTCCTATTACTTGACTTTTGGAAAAACATGAGAAAAATTAGTGTGAATTATTCTTTAAATATTTGATAAAATTCACTAGGCAGATCATATAGTCCTGAGATTATTTCAGTATACTTAGTTCATAATGACTGGAATATTTCTTTTGTTTATTCATGCTTAGGTACTGGTAGCAGACATGTTTCTAGGAATTTATCAGTTTCTTGTAGATTACTCAATGTTTTTGGCACATAGTGATTGAGAATAGCCTACTAGGAGTAATTTTGTAGCTGTGGTATCATTTATAATGTCTCTACTTTCATTTTTGATTTTAGCTCCTCTGTTTTACACTTAGTTGGGTGAAAGTTTTGTCTGTTTTGTTGATCTTTTTAAAAAGCCAAGTTATGGTTTCCTTCATTGTTTTCAATCACGCTTCTTTTTTTTTTTTTTTTTTTTTTTTTTTTTTTTTTTTTTTTTTTTTTTTTTTTTTTTTTTTTTTTTTTTTTTTTTTTTTTTTTTTTTTTTTTTTTTTTTTTTTTTTTTTTTTTTTTTTTTTGTCTTTTTGAGACAGGGTCTCACTATGCAGTTCAGGCTGGCCTTGAGCTCACTTCGTAGCTCAGGCTGGTCTCGAACTCACAACAATCCTCCTGCCTCAGCCTCCCGAGTGCTGGGATTACAGGCCTGCGCCACCACGCCCGGCTCAATCACGCTTCTGTAATCTATCTTGCTTTAATCTTTATTCTTTCCCTTCTTTTGCTAATTTTTTTTGCAGAACTGTCTTTTGATTAAAGAATTAAATACAGATGCATTTAAATAATTTATTTATTTTTATTTATTACTGTTATTTCTAAGATTGTTTTCTGTCTGTTACCTAGTCCTCTTTCACACTGCCTTTTCTCTTGCTCTTTTTTTTGTGGAACTGGGGACTGAACTCAGGCCCTTGCACTTGCCAGGGAAGCACTTATTCCACTAAGCCATCACTCTGGCCTCTAAGAAAATTATTTAACATATCTATAACTGTGGAATACAATTGATACATATGCAATATGAAAAGAAATTATAAAGTCATCTACATAAAGGGTAGAGATAAATAAAATTATGGTGTAGAACCTGTCTTAAATTTTGATAATACATATTCCGCCAGTCTCATTGTAATCACAAGAGAAAATTCTGTGATAGATTAATAAAAGAAAACCAGAAAAGAATCTATAGTTTTCTGTATTTTATGTATTTAGTACTGGGTCTACAGGGCTTCACTACACCCATGAAACTTGTAGTGTTCCTCCTGTTTCAGCCTCCAAAGCGTGGGATTACAGGCTCTAGCCACCACATCCAGTCTCAGTCATCATTTCAGAGTGCCCTGGGGGTGGGGCCAACATGACACAGCAGGGTCTCTGCATCTGCCTAAGCAAGTGTTTTAATCTGCTGTGCTATCTGGTTGGCCTTAAGAATCAATACATTTCACCACAAAAACAAACAAATCACAGAATACAATAAAAGAGAAAAGGCAGGGACTGGGGAGATGGTTCAATAGCAGTACCTGGTTCGGGCAATTTTTTTTTCTTTTAAATTTTGTACTAGACTTAAAAATTGTTTACAACTTATTACAATATTGCTAGAATTTTATTTGTGTACATAGTTAAGTTTACCATTGAGTTCTCTATTTTCAGATGTTTTCAAAATTTCTGTTTAGTTTCTGTCATTCCAATATTAACAACTTAATTTAGCTTTTGTTATCTAGCAAATTTAGTGTTGATAAACTCCTTCAGTTAATTGCTTGGGTTGAAAATTCTTTTTTTTTTGTTTAGTTTTGTTTTTTGTGGTACAGGGGATTGAACTCAGGCTCTTAACGCTGGCCAGGCAACTACTTAATCTACTGAGCTATCTCCTCAGCTTATAAATATTTGATCACAATTTTTTTCTAGTTTAGAAATTTTGTACATGTTTTGTTATATTTATTTTATTATATTTTTAGAGAAAATACTAAATAGTAATAATAAAAAATTATAAATTATACAAAATGTCACTAAACAAAATGATATGAATTTGACAGTATTTGTTGTATTGCATAGTGTTGTCTTCAACTTAGATGTTTAGATGACCAGATATATGCAAGCCAAATTAGAAAGAAGAAAGAGAAAGAAAATGAGAAAGAAAAAAGAAAAAAAAATCAAGCATTAACTGCTCCTTTCCATAGACCAGTAGAGAGCCACAGTACAGTTATCCAAGCCATACTGCATGCATATGTAGATACATCTCTTCCTCTGACTCACTCTCCTGTCTTCTTATTTTTTTCAAGGCACAAAGGCTTGACTTTTATTTATATTTTTTTCATAATTTCGTTGAAGAATAGCAATGAGACAGTTTCAAATCAAATTGTAGAACAGATTCAATAATCAACACATTGCATATAGTTTTTGTAGTGTTTTTTTGTTGTACAAGGTACATACATGGTATTCTATTTACTAACGCTATTAGAGCAGATGCCGCTATTCAATGAATTAAGAGAATGTAGCTGTGCATCTATCTTTTTTACAGCTGTATTATAGTACATTTTCAATAATTAATACTTTTTTACATTGTTATCTTCCTAGTGGTTATCCATAGTACAAGAAGCAGACAGGATATCTTGTCCAAACACTATTAGTACAAACATTTCTTTTAATTGAATTCAGTGAAAGTAGCTGTATATCTATTGTAACTATTCTGTATATACAAATATAAAATGGCCTTTGCTTTGTATCCCCTTGTTTTGTTTAGTCCTGTCAGGGATGGGTATTCCATTGTCATCTAAATACGACAGGTGTGTGAGTTCAGCAAAACAATACAACACAGTCCATCAGTCCACAATAGTAGTAGGTTATCCCCAGAAGTGGTTGAGTTGAGCCTTTCGTATGGATTTACTTTACATACCTCATGTTTACAATTTTCTGCTGAATAGTTGAGACTAAGATAAAGCAAGACTATATAACAAGAAATGTAACTTTTGTATCTCATAAGGTCAATCACGTACCCAAAAGATTCATCGTGTAACCCTGTACTGCACTTTGTAGATCCTTTGTAAGTGTCAGCCTTCTGGATGACTCACAGCCATTGCTTGAACAATTTGCTCTCTGTGAAAGCCTAAGAGAATGTTTTCTCTCCATGTGACTCTTCTTAGGCACACTGTACATCACTGATCATGTTGTTCTGTGGCCCCATATTCTTCTTAATCACAAAATTTGGGACACAACTGAGTTACATGATGTTACAGTACAGATTCTCCTATGTCCAGATTCTTCACTGACCTTGAAAGGCCAGGGCCAAAATGTTGGCTGACCTTGTAGCCCTTTCTGTTCTCTAACTTTTGATATGCAAATTTGGGTTATTAACCCTCAGGAAGAGAAGCTTATTATCACTCTGCAGCATATGCACTTCTGTTTACCCTAACTATCTAAGTATCAAACATCATAAGCATGACATGGAACAGGTACTTTCCATCAAGTCTTGATATGTTAAACTTTAATTCCCTACAGAATATGAAGAAAAATAATTAAAAATAGGAATAAATAGTTACATATTTTTACACAGAAATTTAGAAATCTAACCATATACATCATTGTAGTAGGACAGTCCTGTGATATTTTTTTCTTGTCTCTTTTTTCAATTATTACATTTTATTTAAATAAAAATGGAAACAAACTTTTTCATGAGAGACATTGTGGTAATAATAGGTATGCCATGACAAGAAGTATGCATTTAGAAGACCAGAACGATAGGCATTCCAAGCCTGACCCTTCTATTACACATTTCTCTCTTCAGTACAGTTGCTTGATTCACATGTATTCGCATGTATAGTTTGTCAGGGTGAGAATCCTACCAATAAACTGCAAGTGTCAAAAACCTGCTGATGTTCATTAGCTATGGGTATTCCATTGGCATCTAAATACTATAGTTCCTTGAATTCAGCAAAACAATCCAACACAGTCCAGCAGTCCACAATTCTAGTAGGTTATCCGCAGGACTGGCAATGTCAGAAGTTGAGCCTTTCATAGCTCAGCATATTAATATGGTTTTACTTTACATACCTCATTTTTATACTTTTGTGCTGTATGATTAAGACCAAGATAAAGCAATACTATATAACAAGAAATGTAATTTTTGTATCCCATAAGGACAGTCATGTACCATCAGGATTCATCCTGTAATGCTGTACGCAGTTTGCAGATCATTTGTCAGTGTCAGCAATGTGGATGAGTCCTGGTCATTGCTTGAGCAATTTGCTGTTTGTGAAAGCCTGTGAGAAAGTTTTCTCTCCATGTGATTCTCCAAATGTACACTCTACGTCATCAATGATGTTGCTCTGTGTCCCCACAATCTCTGTGTTTAGAAAATTTGGGAAACAACTGAGTTACATCATGTTACAGTACAGGTTCTCCTATATCCAGAATTTTCACTGACCTTGAAAGGCTAGGGCCAAAATGTGGGCTGCTATTGCAGCCCTTCTATTTCTCTAATTTTTGTTCTTCAAACTTAAGTTTTTAATCCTGCAGAAGAGAAGCTTATAATTTCCCTGCAACATATGCAGTTCTGTTTCACCTAACTATCTGTCTAAGTATCAAACATCTTAGGTGTGAAATGGAACAGGTATTTTATACCAAGTATTGATATGTTAAAATTTAATCCTTAAACAATACGGAGACAAAAATTAAAAAATAAGAAATGTTTTAAAACTATGAATAAACAGTTAAATATTTTTACACAAAAATTTAGAAATTTAACCATACACAGCATTGTAGCAGTACAGCCTGTGACAGTTTTTCTTGTCTTTTTTCATTTATTACACTTTAAAAAAAAAAGATTTACTTGAGAGACAGTATGGCAATAATTGGTATGTCATGACAAATAGTACATATTTAGAATACCAAAATGACAGGCATTCCAAGCATGACCCTTCTTTTATACATTGCTAACTTCAGTGCAGTTGCTTGGTTCACGGGTATCAGCATATATATTTCGTCAGGGTTAGAATCCTACCAATTAACTGCTACTTTCAAAACCCTGCTGATGTGCCACAAGATCACTGCCCTATGCATCTTGTGCATATAAATGTATGGCTTTGCTCCTGTCATGTTTCCCAGCTTTTCTCCTTACCTTCTCCTCACTGTACGATCCTCATGCTCTTGTTTTCCTTTTAATTGTGTTATATCTTTCTATTTGTATTTGTTATTTGAGTTCTTAGAATAGGAAGACTATATGATATTTGTACATGTGGGTCTGGTTTATTTCACTTATGAGTATATCGTCAACTGGCATCCACTTAAATATGAAGGCTTCGAGTTTATCTTTCTTTATAGATGAGTAATACTTCATTTTGTGAAAGTACCACATCTTTTTCAACCACTCATCGTGTGATGGGCATCTTGTTTGTTTCCAAGATTTGACTATCACAAATTGTGCTGCTATAAACATAGGTACACATGTATCACTATGATACGACATTTTAGTTCCTCTAGGAAAATTCTGAGTAGGTGGATACCTGGTTTGAATGGGATTTCCAGTCCTACACTTGTGAGGAGTCTTCACACTGATCTCCACAATGGTTATACCAGTCTACATTCCTACCAGCACTGTAGAAGTGTTTCCTTTTCCCCACAGCCTCTCCTGTTGTTGGTTGCTTTCTTCATGACAGCCATGCTTTCTGGGGTGAGAACATATCTCAGTGTTGTTTTAATTTGCATTTCACAGATGGCTAGAGTTGTGGAGAATTTTTTCATATATTTTTTCGCTTCTTTGGTTTCATTCTCTGAGAAGTGTGTGTTCATGTAGGATACCCATTTCTGGATTGGGTGTTTAAATTTAAACACCCAATGTTTTAACCCTATGTTTTCTTAGTACTTAATAAATTCTAATGAGCAGATCTCTATCTGAGTGTTGATTAGTTAAGATTCTTTCAAAATTTGTGGGTTGAACTTTTCACTTTGGTGGCAATTTATTTTGATGTGTAAAAGCTTCCCAGGAAGAGGTTGTCCTAGTTGTTAATTCTTTCACGGATTATCCAAGACATTTGATTTTGGTTCATGAACTGTTTGCCTACCCCTGTGTCTTCAAGAGTCACTCCTACTTTCTCTTCCAGGAGATTTAGTGTTTCTATCTTAATGTTTAGATCTTTCATCCATTTTGATTTTTTCTTAGTGCACGGTGATAGGTCTGGGTCAAGTTTTAGTTTTCTGTATGTAGAGAGCCAGTTTTTTCCAGCACCATTTGTTAAAAAGGCTATCTTTCTTCCAGTAAGCGTGTTTGGCTCCTTTGTCGAAGATAAAGGAGTGTATTTGTAGAGGCTTCTACGTCTTCTAATCTATTCCTTGGATACTCAGATCTACTTCTTTGACATTACCTTGCTGAGTTTATCACAGTAGCTTTGTAATAAAATCTCAGGTTAGGAATTATTATGTATAATGCCTTGTCTTTCTTGCCTAAAACTGCCTTTGCAATTCTAGGTCTTTTCTGGTTCCAAATAAAGTTTAGGAATAATTTCTCCATGTCAGAGAGGTATGTTGGTGGTAGTTTGATAGGGATTGCATTAAATCTGTACAACAATTTTGGTAGTATGGCCATGAAGTTGGTTCTTCCTAACCAGGAGCAGGGAATATCTTTCAATATTCTGAAATCTGCTACAACCAGTTTTTTAGAATACTGTAATTTTTCTAAGAAAAGATTTCTGAGTTCTTTAGGTAGATGAATTCCAAGAGATTTCATTTTCCACTGTGCTATTATAAAAGGTATTGTTTCTATTGTATCCCTCTCAGTGTGTTCTTTATCTGTGTAGAGAAATGCTATTGACTTTTGAGAATTGACTTTGTATGCTGTTGTGCTACTGAATATGTGTATCAATTCTAGTAGCTTCTTGGTGAAGTTTTTGGGTCTTCCATGTATAGTATGATGTCACTTGCAAATAGTGATAATTTAACTTCTTTACCTATTCCTAATCCTTTTATTTCTTCTTCCTGTCTAATGGCTCTAGCTAATGATTGCAGAACTATACTGAGTTGGAGTGGTAATGGTGGACATCCTTGTGTTGTACCAGATCTGAGAATAAAATATTTCAATTTTTGCCCTTTTAGAATGATATTAGCTATTGGGTTATCATATACAAGTTTTATCAAGCTGAAGTAGAGTCCTTCTATTTCAATTTTCTATAGGACTTTGAACATGAATCAGTGTTGGACATTGTCAGAAGCCTTTTCTGCATCAATTGAGATGATCATGTGGCTTCTGGATTTTGCTCTATTGATATAATGCATTATATTTATACATTTTCAAATATTGTACCATCCTTGCATCCCCAGGATGAATCCTACATGGTCATGGTGTATGATTGTCTTGTATTCTGTTTGCTAATGTTTTTGCATCAATGTTCATGAGAGAGACTGGCATGCAGTTCTCTTTTGTAGTTGCATCTTTCCCTAGTTTTGCTGTCAGTATAATACGTGCTTCTCAGAATGATTTTGGGAGAACTGTTTCATTTTCAATTGCATTGAAAATTTTGGGGAGTGTAGGAATTATATCTTCTGTAAATTTCTTGTAGAATTCAGCTCTGTAATCCTCAGGACTTGGACTTTTCTTTGACAGCAGGCTTTTTATTACATTTCGTATATTAACCCATGTTACTGGGAGATTGAGAGTTGTTATATCTTCTTGATTCAGTTATAGTAATTTGTGCCTTTCTAAAAATCTGTTCATCTCGTCTGGGCTTTCTATTCTGTGATAGTAAAAATTCTCAAAGCAGCTATTGGTAATCTTCTGAATTTCCACTGGGTCTATGGTGAGTACACCCTTTTGGTTCCTTATTGCTTGTATTTGAATTTTTTCTTTCCTTTTTTTGATGAGATTAGCTAGGGGCTTATTGGTTTTATTTAAACTTTCAATGATCCAGGTTTTTGATTCATTAATTGTTTGAACTGATTTCTTCTTCTCAATTGAGCAAATTTCTGCTCTAATCTTTTGATTTCTTCCTGTCTTTGCGCTCTGGGTTTGGGTTGCTCTTTCTTTTCTGTATGTTGGAGGAGCAGCATTAGGATGTTTATTTGTTCCCATTCTGTTTTCCTAATGTGTGAGTTACAGCTATAAATTTCTGTCTGAGAACTGCTTCCATCGCATCCCATAAATTCTGGTAATTTGTGACTGAATCTTCATTCAGTTATAGATATTATTGAATTTTGTGTTTAATTTCCTCTGCGACTCATTGGTTGCAAAGTAAGGTGTTTCTTAGTTTCCATGTATTTAGGGTTTTTTTTTGTTTTCTCTTGTTATTTATTCCCATTTTCTTGCCCTGTGGTTCAATAATATGCATGGGATAAATTCTGTTTTCTTATATATACTTCAGCATGACATATGGACTATTATGTGGTCTATTTTAGAAAATGCCCCATGTGTGGTTGAAAATAGTGTGTATTCAGCTGTGTTTGGTTGGAACACTCTGTATATGTCCTCTAAGTCCATTTGTTCCAAACTCTCATTCAGTTCTGCTACTTCTTTGCCAATATTTGTCTGCTTGACTTATCTTTTTCTCATAAGAGGGTGTTAAAGTCTCCTTCAAGATTGTGGCATTGGATATTAGATTTTTCATGTCCATTGAGATTTGTCTAAGGCCTGCAAGATGACTCAATGTAATAAGAGCTTCCCTGCCAAGCGCAAAAGCCTGAGTTCAGTCCCTGGTTCTGCCTTCACTCACACACACGCCCACACACACACACACACACACACACACACAATATATATATATATATATATATATATATATATATATATATATATATATATATATATATATGTATATTTGTCTTACACAGTTTAGTGCTCCCTTGCTTGGCGCATATACATTTTTGAGTGTTACATGTTCATCTTGGATTTTTTCCCTAAGCATACATAGTAGCCTGCTTTATTTTTAAAAACCGGTTTCCACATGCTGAAGACTAAACCAAAACCTGTATCACTCACCATGCACTGAACTTAAACCCAAATGAATCAATTATTAAAACAGAAACACTAAATATTTTAGAAGTGAGAAGAGGTACAACCCTTGCAGATATCTTTGTGGGCAGCAAATATTATAGGTACATAACCCTGATAACTCATGCAATATCAAACAGAATCATCATCTTAAATTTCATCTTTTTGAAAAGCTTTTGCCCAGCAATTTGAATCATTAATGTTAAAGAGACAACCCACAATGGGAGAAAAAATTACCACCTATCTTTGTACTAAGGAACTAATACCTAGTATATATAAAAGCTCATAAATGTACAAACTCCCAAATTTAAAGACCCTGACCCACATTTGGGCACCTGAAATAAATACATACTTCTCATATCTCAGATAAAGTAGAAACAGTAAGCAAATGTACAGGAAAATCGTTATCATCACTGATCATTAGAGAGATGCAAATTTAAACAGCACTTAAATTCCATCTCACTTCAGAAAGAATGGTTGTCATCAAGAAAACAACCAATAACAAATGCTGGAGTAGCTGTGGGGAAAAAAGGAACACTTCTCTACTGTTGGTGAGAGTGTAGACTGGTGCAACCACTGTGGAAATCTGCATGGGAAGTGCCTCAAAAAAAGTAACTACATTTTGATTCCAGGGAATAACTGGAATTTAAATAGTGCCATTTGTACAGGTACAATTCCCACTCTTAGTATTATCACAAAATAATTAAAAGAATCATACAGCAGTGATAATATGTACCCATGTTTATGGAAGTACAATTGGTCATGGCTAGATCTTAGGTACAGCTTAAATGTCAATTAATACAAAAAGGATGCCATTTGAACATATACTCATAAGTGAAATAAACCAGACACATATTTGTAAATATCATATAGTCTCCCTAGTATAAAAAGCGAAAAGCAGAAATACAAAAGGAAACGTACAACAACTGAAATCAATCGAGTCAGTTAAGGCAAAGTGAATGGCATATGCTGCAGGATACTAATCAGCTTTTCTTCTGGATGGTTAACAACCTAAGATCACAAGTCAGAGTTCAAGAAATAGAAGAGCCACAAGGCCAGACAACATTTTGGCCCTAGCCTTTCAAAGTCAGCGAAGACTCAGGACTCAGGAGAACCTGTACTGCAACATCACGAAACTCAGGGGAGCTCCAAATTTTCTGAACAAGGAGATTATGGAGCCACAGAGGAAAGAGATTGAAGTTCTATAGTGTGCCTGGGGAGAGTCACATGAAGAGAAAACTTTCTCTCAAGCTCTCACGGAGAGGAAACTGGTCAAGCATTGGCCGTGACTCATCCACATGGATGATGCAGACAAAGGATCTACAGAATAATGTACAGGACTACAAGATAAACCCTGAGAGGACTTCACTGACCACATAAGAAATATAAAGTTCATATGTTGGTGTATAAGTCTTGATCTATCTAGGTCTTAACCATTCAGCAGAAATGTATAAAAATGAAGTATACATCGTGGGGCCATAATATTAAGCTGAGCTGTAAATGGCTATGGTGACAACTTCTTTGAATAACTCACTATTGTTGTGGAATGCTGGACTGTGTTGGACTGTGTTGTCGAGTTCAAGCACCTAAGTTAGTTGAATAACAATGGAGTGCCCACCTTTGACAGGTATAGACAAAGGAAGGGGTATAGAAAGAAAAATCATGATGTGTGCTTCTACATAATTATATGAGAGGCAAGATCTGCACTATTGGTGGTGGGACAGGATATTATGTAGAAGCACAGCGTTATCTATCCCAACTGTACTGTGTATACACACACATCAGTGAAAGTGAATAAACACTTCAAAAACTAATTTCCTCCAAATTCTAAGCAAAGTCATAAATAGCTCATTAAGGATATTGTGAATCAAGCATACGAGTATGTTCTAAGAAACATTCTAATAAAGGATACTAAATACTGAGCCACTAAAATATTTTATTCAATTTAAAGCTCTGAAAAATGTAAATCAGGAAATAATCCATTTAGTTTTTTACAGTTAGACTTAAGCTAATTCTGAATAATTTTACTCATTGCTTTAATAAATTTTCTTATGTATTAACACAACTCCATGAGAATATATTATTACATCTACTATATAAAGAGATCAACTAGTGCACAGAATGGGTAAACTTCCCAACATCCAATAGTATATAAAATGCATGCACAATTACGTATAACTGCTTTTTTTTTTTTTGGTGGAACTGGAGATTGTATTCAGGCCCTTGTGCTTGCCAGGGAAGCACTTGTTACACTGAGCCATCTCCCGGGCCCATAACTTGTTTTTTATCAAAGTACCCTTTTACTTATGGTCCTTTTAGGTTTACCAGCATTGAAAATTTACTATACTTTTACCGTAGATATATATTATAGAATAAAAGAAAAACACATGAGAAGTGCCTATACTCTGTGACATTAATTTATTTTGCTATTTTATTTCCTCAATACATGTCCTCTGACCTTTTTGAATATATGCATGTGTTCCTCTCGGAAAAACACTGCATTGCAAAATGTAAGCTCACAATATGTTAAATTGTATCTGGCTACTTGGAAAAAATTTCAGATAAGGATTTCAAGCCAGTCTCAGTAATCATTAAGAAATCATAAGAAAAAATGTGATATAATATTATGAAGAAAATGAAGACATAACTTTCATACAGTAGTAGAATAGAAATTGTGTTCTTCAGGCCATATCACAAGATCTTTGATAATAATACTCCATCCATGCTTAGTGGGTTGCTAAAGGCATGTGCTGAGAGCATTGGAAAGATGTGCTGTGAGGACCGTGGATGCTCATAACTAACCATGGCAGAAAACTCCATATGCCCTTTAGAAAGATTGGTACATGAGCTCGCCAGGGGATGGCTACAGGATTTCACTTTACATTGGAAACTAAATTTTGTCATAAATAACCCTAACTTTGTCATTATTTATTCGATGTTTTGCTGGCAAATTTGATGTCCAGTTTTAAATGATAAGAAACTATAGCTCCAATACTAATAACAAATCAGGAAAGAAACTATAAAAATTTTGCCAAGAATTATGACCATTTATTAATTTGTCAACCACAATATCCAGTGAGTTCGTTGTCTAGAGAAAGCTTTTACTGTTTCTTTGTATAGGACATTACTGCTTGGGATTTATTCAAATCATTACTTTTACATTCAAGATAATTTAAAGATTCAATGGCTCCTGACTCTGTGATAGGATTCATTGGAAAAAGTCTGCAACTATGTGATCTATAATTACTTTTCAAACTGTCTTAGCATTTTGAAGTGAGAGGCTGATTGGTAATTACCACATAAATATAGGAATAACATTATTTTTATGTATCCAAATTGTTCTATTGTAGTATGTGTTGCAGTTCTACTTTAGAAAGGATTTGAAACATTCATGAATGTCTCTAAGGCTAGTAAGCAATTGATTATTTTCATACTATGAAGAAGGGAAATGTAAAAATCTTAAATCTGCAATACCATTTTAGGAACTTTTCAACTTTCCCCTAAGACATTATAGAATTACTGCCAAATCCTTATGGAAGAATTTCTATTACTGAAGCATTAAGTACTAGCAAAGAATCCTATTACAGAGGCAGTGATGCACATTGTCGGAAGAGATCAGCATATCGTAATAAAACACTATTATACTAGGCTTTTCTCTAGATAATTCCTGTTAAAATCCTTTAAAATATTACTCTAACATCTAGCTATAAAAGTAATACGAACAAACATATTATTGGTGAAAAAAACAAAGTAGATGCCTTTAATTCAAAGACCTAAAAATGCAATTGACATAATTTTATATTTCTCTACTATTATCTGTATTTCAATATATTGAATACTTACATTTTATTGAGATATCAAAGTTTTACTCAAACATTTGGATTTGACATTATTAAATTATGATATATTTCTCAAGATGTTTAATATTCCTCTATAGTACGTTTTATAGGTACATAGTTATGTTATGGCTAAGGGTTTAGTTTAAATTGGTGTTGTCACTGAAACTACATATTTTACTTTGATTTGTAATTTATAGGCATGATTTAATCCTTTGGAAATGTGATTTTTAAAAATTTATTCCTTCTGTATTTTAACAAAATATTCATTCTGAGTTACCCCACAATTGATATATAATTTTTACTTGCCATCAATTTTATCACTAAAGCAGAAAAATATTTAAATAGATAAATTATCTGTGGGAATGATACTGTGAGATATTTGCCTGGCCCCTGCAATTTATGCTTTGAAAACATTCTTGAATTATTTTCCCACTTGGAGTGTTACCAACTCTTGAAGTGTCAGTGAATAATGAATATTTATATTTGAAAAGTGGACATAATTTAATAAAAGCCAAATGATGCCATTTCTATGGGAATAAATTTACACATAAGAATCCTACTTTAAGAAATAATAATCATTACTGGAAAAGATCAAGATAGATTTCAAATTTCACCACCTCCCCTAATTTGTTTTCTGACTTGCTTTTTGTATCTGATCAATTGTATTCACATCACAGAAAGATTAAACGTGCATGTAAATTTATATCAAAGCAATCTGACAGAGACCACATGCATTCCCAGGGTACCTGATGATTTGTGAAGCATTCTCCACAGAAACAGTATAATTTAGGTATGTTAATTTTTTTGATAATCATTTATTTTTATTTTTTTTAATTTTTGTTTTATTGAAGCACAAATATCAATGAGATAGTTTTAAGATACCTTGACAAGATGCGTTTGATAAATTAATACATTGCAAACTGTTGTCATAATGTTTTGGTATCATAGAAGGTGCATGCATGATATCATACTTACAGACATTATTACACCATATGTCTCTTATCAGTAAATTAAGAGAATGTAGCTGTTTGCGTATCTTATTTTTATACCTGAATTACATCAAAGATTCAATAACTAGTACTTTCTACCTTGATATTTTCCTAGTGGTTATCCATAGTACTAAAAGCTGACATAATATCCTGTCCAAATACCATTAGTGCAAATCTTGCCTCTCATAGAATTATGTAGAAGCACAGCATTATCTGTCCCAACTGTACTGTCCATACACACACATCATGATTCTTCCTTTCT
>PVKA01024988.1:0-33483 GCA_004027165.1 Ctenomys sociabilis
TTTTTTTTTTTTTTTTTTTTTTTTTTTGTCTTTTTTTGAGACAGAGTCTCACTATGCAATTCAGGCTGGCCTTAAGCTCACTTTGTAGCTCAGGCTGGTCTCGAACTCACAACAATCCTCCTGCCTCAGCCTCCCGAGTGCTGGGATCACAGGCATGCGCCACTATGCCCGGCTAAAGCTATGCCTTATGTATTTTTTATTTTTGGTGGAACTGGGGATTGAACTCAGTCCCTTGCACTTGCCAGGGAAATGCTTATTCTACTGAGCCATCTCCCCTGCCCAAGATCCTACCTCTTTAACGTACTCAGGATGAGAAGCTGCTGCCTACTTGGCCCAGGCCCTGGTGCATGGGGACTGGCCTACAGTACTCTTCTATGAACTGTAGGCCTTCGCAGTCATGGTACATCAGGAAGAACAACTTGTTAGAACAATGATGTCTCCTTGGATAAAGTGGTACAATCAGCAATAACAATAGCATCAAACTGTCTAGAAAATGACAAACTGAGGTAACTGTTAACTAGCCATCTTTCAGCATATGAACTAGATTTGTGGTCATACAACAAAATTGGAAATGAGCCAGAAAGTTTTATGTAGTAGATAAGCCTTCAATATAGCCATGTTGCTGTCAGGGAAGAAATTTTGAAAAGGGTTTTGAGGGAAAATAAGAAATATAAGAGGAAGAGATTAGAAGCAAGGTTGGAGGACAAATGAGCACACACACTTTGGGAAACTGGTGAAGAAGACAGGAGGGAAAGAGTGAAGGAGAAAATAACAAGAGCAGAACAGAAAACTAGAACCATGTTTACACTCATATAAAAAGAACAAACCATCAAAAAAAAAAAACCCTAGAAAACAACAACAACAAAGTGTCCACTGCAAGGCACGTCTCTGCTGTAGACAACAGGGGCAGGCAGAGTCCAGATCCAGGTTGAGTCATCACAGAAGCCAGCTGTAGATTTATGGTGTGATGGTGGATAATTCCAGGAAGCCTGCATTAATTCCACTGAAGATCAGGCTGATTGCTGGCTGTGAAGCAAGAACCAGATTTCTTCAGACTGCACCTCATGTGCACATCATACTGGCTTGAACTCAGCTCCCTGACCCAACTCACAGCTGTTCTGCATTCTGAGCTCAGTTGTCTCCTCTCTAATATGGCTACCATCCAATCACCCTCTCCTGAGGGACATTTGAACCCAAATAATCAAGTATTGCTTCCCATTGCATCCACTGCTCTGTTACGCTTGTGTGTTTCTCTGTAGAGGCCTCTGAACTCACCAGAAGTCACTGTGCGTCTGCAGTTTTGAGCCACCCCTCCTTTTCAGTGAGACTAGATTCAGGGAAAACACTGCCTCCCATCTTCTCCTTTTTTGTTGAAGTGTCTCTCTTTGCTTTCTTCATGGGCTTTAGTTCTCTTTTCAAATCCTTCCTAAATCCTAGGGACCCACTTCTGTCCTTCTGCTCCTCACATGGCTGTATTCCAGCGTCTGGACACCAAATCTTTTGGGGTTTTTTCCTGCATTTAGGACACGGTCTAAAGGGTCTCACTACATAGATCTGACCATAGTGATTCTCCTGTGTTAAGCCTCTCAAGAGCTAGGATTACAGGCACGTGCCACCATACCCAGTCTCAGTCATGGTCTCAGCACACCCTGGGGGCAGGGCCAGCATGGCAGGCCAGGGATCGAAGCCTGGCTGCTGTGTTCTGCCTAAGCAGGCGCTTTAATCTGATGAGCTATCAGGCCGGCCCTGGACAACAAATTTCAGAGTGGCTTTTTCTCTTCTGCTCACCACTCCCTCATCTTCCTGGAAGTCTGAATTTTTTTTTATTTGCTAGATTTTTTATAAAGAAATTTTGGTTAAGCAAAGCTTTTGAAAATAGTACCTTGGCTGGGGAGATAGCTCAGTAAAATAAGTGCTTGCCTGGCAAGTGCAAGGATCTGAGTTCAATCCCTGGTTCCTCCAAAAAAAAAAAAAAAAGTGCCTTTATTTGAATTTCCCCAAATGTCTAGAAGAGAGCTAAGAAATGGATAGATTGTCAAATTAATCACAACAACTTATTGCTTATTTACTTACACAAATTAACCTGAAAGGAGCATCCTGAGAGTGAAATTACATTGTGTACTTTAGGTTAATGTTCATAGTAGTAATGTTCTTATATTAAAGAAATAAGTGTATCTAAAGTGTAATAATTTGTTCTTGATAGAAGACTTGAGCATACTATTTTATACTTCAATGAAAAGAATTTAATCTAGTTTTATAAATATTTTGGAGTTTTCTTTTTCTTTTTTTTTGGTGGAACTGGGGATTGAACTCAGACCCTTATGCTTGCCAGGCAAGCGCTTATTCTACTGAACTATCTCCTCAGCCTTTATAAATATTTTGGGACGCAATGATAACGGAGATCAAAAATATTTGCTATTTTGATTGTATGGGTTTTTTTCTAGCTACATGTCTGCTTTTTATTTTGTATTTTAGGGAAGGGTCTACAGGATCTATATGGTCTCACTAGTAGATCAGACTCATAGTGATCTGCCAGTTTACAGCCTCCCCAGAGCTGGGATTACAGGCATGTGCCACTACACCCGGTCTCAGTTGTCATCTCAGCATGCCCCGGGGGTGGGGCCAGCATGGCAAGCGGGGGTCGAACCTGAAGCCCTGGCTCCTGCTTGCAGGTGCTTTAATCCGCTGAGCTATTTGGCCGGCCCTACTTTGTGATATATAATACAAATGTTAATTTGGTGAAATGAAGATGAATGAAATGCTATCTTGAAAGCATCATTAGCATTTTTATAATTTTTATAATCTAATAATTATGTTGAAAGCCACTCAAAAAATATTTATTCTGGGATATTAAAACCTATTAAAGAATTCCTTATCTTCCCAAATTCTCTCCGTGTCCTCTAAGATAATAACCCCCCTTTCCCTTTATAATAAAGCTCCTTTCCCATTTTTTTAAAGGGGGGGCCTGCCCTTAGCTCAGTTGTTTAAGCACCTGCTCATGCAAAGACAGTAAGGAGCAGGATACCGCAGTTCGATCCCCAGCTCCACCTGCCCTACTAGCCCTGAATCCTTTTAAAAAAGGGGAAGGGGGGCAAGGAGAGCGCAAGGGCCTGAGTTCAATCCCCGGTTCCCGCAAAAAGAAAAGAAAAGAATAAAGCCTATTAACTAATACTCATGAGGCCTTGGGTTCAATCCCTTATAGTAGGAAAAAAGCTAAAAACTAAACAAACAAACAAAAGCCCTTGCTATGCACTGGGCCAGCGATTGAGACTCTTGAGACTCGGCATAGTGGCGCGCACCTATAATTCCAGCACTTTGGGATGCTTAAAACAGGAGAAATCAGTATGAGTCTAATCTGCAGAGTGAGACCCTGCAGACCCTGCAGGCCCTGTACAAAATACATTAAAAAAGTATAAAACCAACCAACAAAAAAAAATCTATTAAACATGAATGCCTCTGTTTGCTTTAGTGGATATTAAAATCACACAAAAATATGTTGGGCTGAGGAGATAGATCAGCAGTCTAAGCACTGGCCCAGCAAGCACAAGGACCTGAGTTCAATCTCTGGAACCAAATGCCTGCCAGCCCCAAAACACTGGCGTGTGGTGCTGCTCACTGACACTGGGCATGGTGGCACATGCCTGTGATCCCAGTGCTGGAAAGGCTGGGACAGGAGGATCACGAGTCCAAGCTGTATAGTGAGAGCCTGTATCAAATAAATAAATAAAATATTTTTAAAAAATTAAAAAATATATTGAAGTTATGAAACAGACAATTTGTGAATATGCTCACAAGATTTTTGTTGTTGTTGTTGTTGAAGACTTTTTAAAAAATTTACAACAAAACTATGACAGCCAAAACTATGGAAAAATAGTGTTTATGAATAGGTAAATAAAGTGGTGTGATACACTTTTTAAGGTTTAGTTTATTTGCCAGAGATTCATCTTGTCTTATATAAACTTCTTAGAAGATATTCATGTGCAATACTTGAGGCCTGTCCAAGTAAAAGAGGGCAGGATGTGGCTACAGCTCTCTGCTGACAGCCTTCAGCCCCTCTGTAAGCTTATCCAGATTGGAATGTGCATTGGCAGCTGTAGCCAGAGGAACCCTCTGGTGGGAATTCAGGCTGCAAATGGTGTGGTGTTAGCAATTGAGAGCAAACAGGTGCTGGGGAGATGGCTCAGTGGAATAAGCACTTCCCCGGCAAGTGCAAGGGCCTGAGTTCAATCCCTGGTTCCACCAGGGATGAGTGCTTGGATGCAGAGCCTGTTTGCCAGCTCATTCCTACCACCCAGCTGGTGCAGAGAGCAGCTTCGGAGACGCAGGAATACCCCTGGTCAGCTGGTGCTCATCCATTTGGTGTTTCCTTACTTGTCTGTGGTTGGGATGAGGGATGGCCATATGTATTTCAGTCAGACCCATCTGTAAGTATTATTTGATGTATTTAAATAATTTTTACAAATTGCTCTTTGAATATCATGAATATCTAATAAAAATAGAAGCCATAGAAACTTTAAAATTAACAATTTCTTCTCCCTTTTCATTTGGACTTTTTTTTTTTTTTGTGGAACTGGGGATTGAACTCAGGCCCTTGCACTTGCTAGGAAAGTGCTTATTCTATTGAGCCATCTCCCTGGCCCTCTCTTTTGGACTTTTGAACATGTAGTTGTAAGCTACATTAGTTTGCCCTTTTCTGTCATTAATACCACGTACTTCATTGACTTGTTGAAATAGTTATTATCTAACCTCATTAGATCTATGGAATTTTGTTACTTTGGAAAATATTACAATTAAAGATGCAGACCTAAAAAAGAATGTATAATACTTGATGAAAAACTGTTTATTACTTTGTTTTAGTAACTTTGAAAATGTGTTTACCATCTTGGTCTTACATAGTTACCAAGGAAGCAGTGATTTTCACATTTGTATACTCATGATCTGATTTTTTCCTTTTTTTTCCATAACCCGGGATTGAACTCAGGCCCTTGCAAATTGCCAGGGAAGCACTTATTCCACTGAGCCATCTCCCTGGTCCCTCATAGGCTGATTTTAACTGAATTCTTTGGTGTAAGAAAGAAGCAAGTCTATTTGCCAGTTGGGTCAGAATAATTGTCTTATGAAAATATCATCCCCCTTTAAACAGCATTAAGATTTGTCTTAGTGTGCAAGTGTCACATTGAACTGCAAGTTTTCTTGAGAACTGCTTTATTTATTAGGAAGCAATTTTCAAATGGTAGTAAATTAAACTCATATTATCAGGGCTGGGGGGATGGTTCAGTGGAATAAATGCTTCCCTGGCAAGCACAAGGGCGTGAGCTCAATTCCCAGTTCCGACAAAACAAACAAACAAAAACAACCCCTCACACTTTCCCCTCTTTAAGAGTCACTATGTACTTCAGTGCCCCCCAATCCCCTGTACTGAAGACTGAATTGAAGGTCAGTAAATTGCCCAAACTAGGATAAAACTTGCTTTTTTTTCTTTGTATTTTAAGGAAGGGTCTACAGGGTGTTCAGGGTCTCACTACTAGATCAGACTGGTAATGATCTACCTGTTTGCAGTCTCCCAAGAGCTGGGATTACAGGCATGTGCCACCGCATCCAGTCTCAGGGATAAAATCTCAAGGATAAAATTTGTGATTCTCCTGCCTCAACCTCCCACAATACTATGATTATAGGCAGGTGCCACAATGCCCTGCTGTAGAACTAACATTTTCCTCTTAATGTTTGCTTATTTATTTATTTTAATGTGTTTGGTATGAGGTCTCAATATGCAGCAGGGACTCATAGTCATCCTCCTGTTTTCAGCCTCCCCAGTGCTGGGATTACAGGCGTGTGCCACCAGGCCCAACTCTGTAGGTGGCTCAGTGTGTCTGGGGGCGGGGCTGGTGGGTCACCAGGACTGGAAATGGAGCCCTGGTCCTTAAAACTTGCCTAAGTGTGCTGAGCTATCTCACGGGTCCTAATGTTACTTTAAATGCTGTTTTTAGTTGTTTTGTTGGCAGAACTGGGTATTGAACTCAGGCCTTGGTGCTTGCTTATTCTGCTTGCTTATTCCACTGAGCTATCTACCCAGCCCCCTAAATGGGTCTCGTTGTGGTTTTCTTCCCTTTCCTAGGAATGCTGGGGTCAGAATCCAGAGTCTAGATGTTAAGTAAGTGTTCTACTACTGACTGACACTCGTAGCAGCAGACTCATAGCAGCAGAGGGAAACATTTGTGCTTTTTTTATTTTTTGGTGGAACCAGGGACCATAATCATCCTCATTATATTCCTGAGTATAAATTTTTCTTATTACCTGCAACATGCTTTGCTGACATATCTCACAAACTTACTTTTTTTTTTATAGTTTTTTTTTATAGTTTTTTTTTTTTTTTTTTTTTTTTTTTTTTTTTTTTTTTTTTTTTTTTTTTTTTTTTTTTTTTTTTTTTTTTTTTTTTTTTTTTTTTTTTTTTTTTTTTTTTTTTTTTTTTTTTTTTTTTTTTTTTTTTTTTTTTTTTTTTTTTTTTTTTTTTTTTTTTTTTTTTTTTTTTTGTACAGGGTCTCACTATGCAGCCACATTCAGAGGATACCTAAGCAAGTGCTTAGTCAGCTGAGCTATACTGCTGGCCCTTCACAAACTTACTTTTAAAAGGCATTTTACATATTTCACATATTGCACATGTGTAACATGTGCAATCCAGAATTATTGTAAAACTGGTCATTAAAAATGCCTTTAGTTAGGATTCACAATATTTATGTTCCAAATAAGATAATTTGTGAACCATTTGAGGACTTTGGTATATAACAATTATGTCATTATTATTATTATTATTATTATTATTATCATTATTATTATTATTTTGGTGGAACCAGGGATTGAACTCAGGACCCTGTGCTTGCCAGGCAAGTGCTTATTCTACTGAGCTGTCTCCCAAGCCCAACAATTATTTTTGAAATATTGGAACTTTTTGAGTTTTTGGAAGCATCTCACTGTCCACTGTATTAGCCTGCATTACTTTTCTGTTCTGACACAGCTAAAGGGGTCTTGTAGGTTAGCTCAGTTGTTTAAAGCACCTGCTTGAGCAAACTCAGTCAGGTGCAGGGGACTGTGGTTTGATCCCCAGCTCCTCATGCCGTAGCAGACCTGCCCTTAAGGCAGCCTGAGCCAGTGGCGGGGAAAAATCCTATTACAGCTAACATTTATCCTATGACATTTTTTTTTTTTTTTGGGTGTGGTACCAGAGATTGAATTCAGGCCCGTGTGCTTGCCAGGCAAGTATTTATTCTACTGAGCTGTCTCTCCGGCCCCTATCCTATGACATTTAAAATCATATTGTATATTACGAAAAATCTTTAAATTTTCTATAGATCTAGAAATACTAAAGTAATAAACATGGGGGTATTATATAGCTGAGCATGGTAGATCTACCATTAAAATTTTCTAGAATCTTTAAAATAACATTTTTAAGCTGGGTGTGGTGGCGCATGCCTGTAATCCTAGCACTCGGGAGGCTGAGGCAGGAGGATTGCTGTGAGTTCAAGCCCAGCCTGAGCTACAAAGTAAGCTTAAGGCCAGCCTGAACTGCATAGTGAGACCCTGTCTCAAAAAGACCAAAAAAAAAAAAAAAATTTTAAAGTCTGACATACTAATATTCACTCAAGTAGTACCATTTATTTTAGTTTGCAATTTCATTGTTTTTAATTTAATGTATTAAGTCTAGCAGGTTATCAATAATTAGAATAAAATACATATATCTTATTTTTAGGGGCTTTTGTGCAAGGTATCACTCTGCAGCTCAGACTTCTAGTGATCCTCCTGTTTTCAGCCTTCCTAGTGCTGGGATTACAGGGGTGCTCCACCAGGCCTGGACTCCATCACAAGCTCAGCCTGGGGGGTCGGGGTGGGTGGGGTGGGGGTGGAGCTATCTTGCTGGCCCTGAAAGATGTATGTCTTACCACCATTAATTGTGAGCTAAATAAATCTTTCCTTCCTTCATTTTTGGTGTTGGGTATTTTGTCTCAGTAACAAGAGAAGAGTAACTGAGACACTCTTGATTACCTGATTTGATATAAATTGTCATAAATAAAACTTGATTAAAATTGTTTAAAAAAAAGATGTATGTCTTATAACCAAAGAAACATAAAGACTCTAGGGAACCACCAAATGTGATTTCAAGATTTTAACTAGTACAAATATAATCCTTGTATTTGTATCTTGTATCAAAGTATCTTGGTTACTTTTTTTTCTCATTGCTGAGATAAAATATCTGATACCCAAAATTAAGGAAGAAGATTTCAATCTGGACAATTAGCTTGCTCCAAGGCAGGGTGGCATGGCACACCCTCTCTGTGCCCTCCTCTTCCTCAAGCTCAGGATGTTTACAAAGTGAGGACCCTGGCCCAGTGCTGAATCACTTAGCTAAACTTCTAAACTTCTGTAGTTGACACAATGGACAACATCCTAGAGCAGGGTAAGGGTCTGTCCTTTAAACCCTAGGATGTTGAACTGCTGAGTTACTTAGTTAAGCTTTTGGACTTTATGTTGACACGATGTATCAGCCATAACAGCAGAAAATTTAATTTTGTAAAGCAGTGCTTAATATTGTAACATTAAATTCTTGTCTTAAATTTCAAATATGTATTGATCTTCATTGCACTGCATTAAATCTTCTCCAAAATGTTAGAGATAAGATTAGCTTTCTTTTTACAGTTTGTAATTTTCACTGTTTTAGTCATATAAAAAGTCAGTTGCAAACAATTGCATGATTTGTGCTAACATATCAGCATGAGCATTCAGTACGGTTAATTGAAAGAGCTTATTACAGTGATTTGTTAGAGCGATATGAACAGGTTGCCAACGACCAGTAGTGCCATGCTGCACATCAAAGTTAAGTCAGCAGGAAAGTATAGCTGGAGGTGCTTTTAATATCCTGATTTTTCATCTGAATGATCATAAATGCAAGCATAACTGGGCTTGAAGTTCTAGATTTTAGCTTATTTTTTCCTTGATATATATATATTTTTTAATCGACTAAATTTTATCTGTTAAGTAGAAGCAGCCATAGAAGGAACTGTTGGACTGGATCTCAGTGGTTCTCAGTAGCTTTGAGTCATAACTGTCCTTTGCTAGTTTTGTCAGTCTGGGTGCATGTGTTCAGACCCTCTGAACCTCACTTTTCTCATACATAAAATAGGAATGCTAACTATCTATCTCCTGAGTTTTTTTTAAAAAGAAAGTAGAAAAAAATAATAGATGAAACATTGGAAACTTTTTGGATGCAACTAGAGGTTATGCTTATAAGTGAAATAAATCAGACCCACATAATATAAACATCATATTTTCCTTGATATTTTTAAGACAGCATTTTATTGGTTATTCATTAGAAGAAAATCTACTCTTAAAATAGCTGCTCCTAATGTGTGCACTATAGTTCTACATGATGGTGCATGCCTGTAATGCCAGCACTTGGGAGGCTGAGGTAGGAGCATTGCCTTGAGCTTGAGGCCAGCCTGGAGCACATAGAGAGTTCAAGGCCAGCCCAAACTACACAGCAAGGTCCCGTCTCAAAAACCAAACCAAACCAACTAAATGGCTCCTGTAATTCCACTGGTTGTTCATTTGAAGATATTCTGTTAGCTTTTTTTTTCTTTTACTCTTAAATGTTTCATAGTTTTATTTCCCTGCATTTGCTACTTGTTATCCAGAGAGCACTAATCTGAAGTGCTCTCTTTTTCTTTTCTTTCTTTCTTTTTTTTTCTTCTTCTTCTTTTTTTTTTTTTTTTTTTTTTTTTTTTGTGGAACCAGGGATTTAATTCAGACCCTTGTGCTTGCCAGGGAAGCACTTACTCCCCTGAGCCATCTCCCCAGCCCCTAGATCCTTGTTTTTTAATTGTAGAAAATTCCTCATTTTCTTTTCAAATATTTGTTTCTCTATCATGCCCTCTATTTTTGCTGTTGTTATTATTTGTACTGAGGCTAGCCTTGAACTTACTATGTAGCCCCAGCTAGTCTTTTTTTTTTTTTTTTTTTTCTTTTTTCTTTTTTGCAGAACCAGGGATTGAACTCAGGCCCTTGCACTTGCCAGGGAAGTGCTTATTCCTCTGAGCTATCTCCCTGGCCCAGACCCCAGACAGTCTTGAACTCACAGTGATTCTCCTGCCTTAGCCTCCCAAATGCTGAGATTATAAACCTGCCCCACTTCACTGGCATCCTGTACTTTTAAATCCCAGAAATAATACGATGTTTATTTTTACTAATTCTTTCTTGAGTATGCCCAGACTGGAGTCTAGTTTTATATTTGCATAAGTACAATTTTTTATTTCTAAAATAATGATAATGGTGATTTCAGTGCTGGAGGTCAAACCCAAGACCTCGGGTGTAATGGGAAATCCCTAACACTGAGTCATGTCTCTAGACCTAGCTTTCTGATTTTTGTTTGATTTTCAGCAGTGGGCACTGAATCCAGAGAGCTCAGAGCTACATCTCTCCTTCCCCCATCTCATTCTCTCCCCCTTTTCGATATTGGTTATTAAACCTAGGGCCTTCAAACTTATCAACATCCCTAAACAATTTTTTAAACATTTGTATTTTAAGATAGGGCCTAACTAAATTTGTGTTGCCCAGGCTGGCCTAGAATCTGTGATCCACTTGCTTCACCTCCAGACTAGTAGCTGGGATTAAAGGCTGTACCTCTATGCCCCAGCAAGCTTCCTCATCTTTGGTGCGACTGTATGACTATTTTTTTTTTTTTTTTTTTTTTTTTGTCTTTTTTGGGACAGGGTCTCACTATGCAGTTCAGGCTGGCCTTAAGCTCACTTTGTAGCTCAGGCTGGTCTCGAACTCACAGCAATCCTCCTGCCTCATCCTCCCAAGTGCTGGGATTACAGGTCTGCGCTGCCACACCGGGCTTTGTATGACTTTTCCTTGCAGGGAGGCCAGACTGCTTCACCAACTGCAGCTTTAGGCATGACTTCGGCAATCACGGAAGGGTTTACAGTCACTTTATTCATTCGCTTACTCAGGTAAATGAAGGTACTTTTGGTGTCTTCCTTAAAATTTTATGACTGACCTGCAGTAACTGCGATAACCAAATGAAATAGGCTTAATTTATCATTAGACAGTAATTACTAATATAAGAACTGATGTTAAGAGAAACCAAAACTGAAACAACTTTGTGGGTCCTAGGGCTCCAAGGGGCTGCTAGCATTGGGTGCCTAAACAATAAACCATCTCTATTGATCTGAAGATCATTGTCTATCTTTAGTTCAGCCAACATTGTTCTAAGAATCTCAACAATGAACAAAAGTGTGATGGCCTAAACCCAGACTCTTAGCATAAGTATTGCCATAATAAACTTTAGCTGACCCCAGAGTTGTAAAAACAGGCCTACGTGTGAAACAAGTAACCATATGGAGAAAATATACCCTGCAAGAGTGCTGATCCTAAGCAATAACAGGAAGAAAAGTAGCCAGATGTATAGCCAATTAAAAAAGAGAGAAGCAGGATGCGTGTTATATATTGTAATTTAGCTGACAAGCAGGGTGTATTTTTATTCTGTTTGACAAGCAGGATATATTACACTTTTTTTTTTCTCTCTCTTTATATACTTTTCAGGTTCTCTACTCCGGGCTGCTCACTCGGACTCGGAAACAAGGGTCTATGCTGACGGTCGCTGAGCTCAGCTATTAAAGGCCTTCAAATTTTAATTGGCTGCTTGGATTCCTATATTGATTACGAACCCACAACAAAAACATAGTGCTTGCTTTTTTGGAGCTGGCATTCTAGTTTGTGGTGCAGATAATAAATAAAATAAGTACCTTTAGTAGCAGCCGATATGATAAAAATAAAGCAGAGAAAGGGTCTAAGGAATGCTGGCAATTTTTCACACAATAGACACGGTATACTTCCCGGGGGGGGGGGGGAATCTTTGAAAAAAATGTAAGGAATGCCCGAAAACAAACCACTTGGAAGAAATGTAACTAGTAGAAGAACCAGCACCTAGAACAAATCTCAGCACTACGCTCCCTAAAACGTCGCTCCCTGTTACGTATTTCCTCAGCTCCACGAGCGAGGCCACGGCGATCTCCATTTTGCTTCCTGGCATAAATGTAAGATGAACCTTGTGGACATCTTTTTCCTATCCGTTAGGCTGAGTGCTGATCCTTTTCCCCTCCTGAGTAACAGCAGAGGAGACCCAGCGGCAGAAACCGGGAGCATGGACAGCTAGGCGGGACGTGGGGAGCCCTGGAAGCCTGGGCTGCCCTCACCCAATATGGCGCCAAAGCAGCGCGCGGCACACCCCCGTGATCCAAGCTCCGCCCCGCGCGGGGGGCGGGCCCACGGTGGGCGGGGGCATCACGTGGGCGCCGCTGGGACTGGGGTCCTGCGCGCCCGCACCTCCTGGTCCACCCGAGCTTCCGCCGCCGTCACTGTTCCTGGACTGTGGAGAGAAGGATGGACCCTGTGGCCGTGCCCTCCGAGATCGGAGAGAGACCGGGAGCGCCCTCTGGCTCGGGCCTCTCGGCTTCCCAGCGTCGGGCCGAGCTGCGGCGGAGAAAGCTGCTCATGAACTCGGAGCAGCGCATCAACCGGATCATGGGCTTTCACAGGCCCGGCAGCGGCGCGGGTGAGAGCCTGTTTCCCCACTGCACTCATTGCCCCCTTGGGTCTTCGGTAGTCATTATTCTACCCGCTCCGCACCGCTGACCTTTTCGACCAAGCCATGCCCGGCTTGCGCCCTCCACCCCTTGCCTCGCGTTCACCGCTCCCCGTAACCCGAGGGCAGTGTCGCCCTCAGAACCCTCACCCGGGCTGCAGAGTCTTACCTCCTGAGTCCCTCTTCGCAGTTAGCCTGAGACGGCCCCTATCTTCCTTTCCTGCCCCCTCGCCTTACTTCAGGGGCTTAACATTTTTATCCCCAGACTGCCCCACGGGAAGATTGTTTTCCTTTCCAACTGTTCAGATGATTTCCTTCCAGCGCTGTCACTGCCATCTACCTTCTTTCACCGTATTCTGTGTAATGTTTGTTCGCTCACACCAGCTTGCCTTTACTGAATTAGCGGCTAATCAGCCCTACGTGGATCAGAGAGTCTTTTTTTTTGTCTTTTTGAGACAAGGTCTTACTATGCAGTTCAGGCTGACCCTAAGCTCACCTTGTAGCTCAGGTTGGTCTCGAACTCACAACAATCCTCTGCCTCAGCCTCCTGAGTGCTGGGATTACAGGCATGCGCCACCACGCCCGGCTAAATGTTTATGTGGGTTTTTTTTTTTGTCTTTTTTTGAGACAGGGTCTCACTATGCAGTTCAGGCTGGTCTTAAGCTCATTTTGTAGCTCAGGCTGGTCTCGAACTCACAACGATCCTCTTGCCTCAGCCTCCCGAGTACTGGGATTACAGGCATGCGCCACCACGCCCGGCCTCTGATCAGAGAGTCTTAATGGTCACATCTTGATATCCGTGTTCTACACCTTACACTCTCACATACCTTGTCGGAGAAGTAAAAAAAAAAAAAAAATGGAAGTGATCATCTTTATAGAGCCTACAAATGCAAAGTACCCACCTGAGATTTCCTGTTACTCAGGAAATGAATGAGAACACTGCATTCATTTGGGGAACTGTATTTAATACTAAAAAAAATGTTCATTGTTTGCCTGAAGACTTGGCCACTGAAAGTTTTCCCTGTGAATGTAATTGTAATTGATCATTTAGTGTGCCCTCCTGTTTAAGTAGTTTGTGGGTGTTTTTTTTTTTTGTTTTTTTTTTTAGTAATTAGTCACTAGTTCGGACGTTCTTAAATCTACCTGACTTTTGTGAGATACTAAATATATATCTCTGAGTTTCTAGATAATTAAAGCAAGAGATGAGAATATCATTTTTAAATTCTTCTAATACCATAGAATATTTCTTCCTTTAATAGTATCAGGATTTTTTTTCTCTTTATTCTTGAAGTAATACTGTATTTCGTGCTTTTGCTTTGAAGTTTCATCTGTCTTTAAAAGGCTTTTTCTTTAAAGCAGCATCATAAAACTACTGAAGTACTTATTGATGGCATCTGACTACATAAACTGTTGTTGAAGCTATGCCACACCCTGTGGTGACTGGGCTCTGGAGTGCAAGCCATGTAGTCATTCTTCTAGAATATATTGGCTATGAAAATTTGGTCTTGCTTCAAACCTGAGAATATCTTTCTCAGTTTGTTTCTAGTCTTTACCCCCTTACCCACAAAATTTGGATTATTTTTGCTGCAGTACTATCATTTTGATATTTATTGAGAGGGTAAAGAAAGGACTAGTTTTTCTTTTGAAAATATTTTGATATATTTGAGAGGGTAAAGAAAGGACTAGTTTTTGTTTTATTTGGAGTTAGTTTTTATTTTGAAGACTGTCAAGTTCTAGTTGTAATAGCATTTTAAAAATATCAACATGTTTGCCAGTATGTAATACATAAAGCCTCAAAATTCTGTTTTCTCAGAAGAAGAAAGTCAAGCAAAAACAAAGCAGCAGGAAGGTGATAAGCTCAACTCCCTCAGCATTCCTTCAGTTTCAAAGCGAGTAGTGCTGGGTGATTCGGTCAGCACAGGGACAACAGACCCACAAGGCGATGTGGCAGAGGTAAAGGGGACCCAACTGGGAGACAAATTGGACGCTTTCACAAAATCACCGGAGTGCAGTACTGACATCAGCCTTGAGCTCCGACAGCGCAACAGAGGGGACCTGACAGCAGATGCTGTCCAAAGGGGGCCTCACCATGGCCTGGAACAGTACCTTTCCAGATTTGAAGAAGCAATGAAGCTACGGAAACAGCTGATAAGTGAAAAAACCCATCAAGAGGATGGAAGTACAACAGAAGAATTTGACTCTTTTCGAATATTTAGATTGGTGGGATGTGCTCTTCTTGCTCTTGGTGTCAGAGCTTTTGTTTGCAAATATTTGGTAAGGAAAGAGATGTAAACTATTAACTAAATTTGGAAAGTGCAAGTTGGTTGTAACAAGTACTTTTAATTCCTAAAATTCATTGCCAGTGTTAATATCTATCAGATCCACAGGACTCTTTGGAGGTATATGGTATATGTTGTTCTTTATCTTAGTTATTGAATGAGAGCTTATCAGTTACTAATGTCTTTCTAGATGCCAGGTACCGTTCTGAGTGTTTCCGTTCTTTAACTACATTTAATTCTCAGCCTTAGGAACTAGATACTGTATCACTTGAATCAATAAGGGAATGAAGATTTAGGTTAAATCATTTGTATAAGGTCACACAGCAATTACGTGATATCTGGGATTACCCAGGCAATTTCAATCCAGAACCATGGAATTAAATGCCGTATATATATATATATATTTCATTTTTATGAAACATTAAAAATGCAATTTCTGTGGTCTTCAATATGAAATAATTTTTTTAGGGTTCAAAAGATCTTTCAGCATTTTATATGTTATAATAACTGTTCTTATGTAGTACTATTTTATAATATGTAGAAGAATACAGAAAAGCATTCAGTGTCTTTCTCTATTTCCATTCAGTAGACATTTTAAGACTACCTACTGTGTACCAGGCACATTCATTTTCCAGATAAGATTTATATCTTTAAGCAAAATAATTTTATAAAATCTGTTTTTCATGCAAAATGTTTTCTTAAATAGCATTTGTTCAATCGATTTGTTCTTCCCCAATGATAAATTGATATAGTAAAGATCAATAATGCTTTTAAAATTTAGTAAGCTGCATAGCCACTTTTTTCTTTCACCTAAAGACTATGCATTCATGGTTTTAAAGTTATCTTTCACTTTTGTTTCTCAGTCTTGTGTGAGTTTTTTTGGTGCTTGGATTTTCTGTTTTTCTGTCAGATTTCTGTCAGATTTTCAACTTTATTTCTCCCTGTTCACACTATACTGCCATCTGATTTTACTTCTTTTGTGCCCTTCATAATATTGTTAACTTTAGAAATAATTATGTAAGTAACATGTTGTTTTGATCTTTTCTGTTTTGTCGGAGAAGCCACATCTCCAAGCCATTTTATATGGGAAGAGTAGCTAGCTTTGTCATTTGAGGGCCCAAGGTGATAGCTGCCAGTTAATTTACCCTGGAGTCTGAGGCATGAATGAGATCTGTTTTGAGTGCTGGCCTTTTTCTGTGTGCCTTAGGTGGCCAGCTGTTTCCTTTTGAAAGAGATATTACTACATGTTAGAAACTTGTCACTATTTAATACTGTAACCTTAAAGATCAATTTCTATGGGAGAAGACTTTTTAGGGAAACAAAACACTTAAAAGAATTATATGAAGAGAAAGAAATGTAATATTTTACTTGGAGTTTTATAGCTATTGTTAGCTTGACTTGTGATTTAATGAGTCTGTTGGAAATATTTAATTTTATCTTCTATCTTCACAGTCCATATTTGCTCCATTTCTTACTTTACAACTTGCGTACATGGGACTATACAAATATTTCCCCAAGGTAAATTATTTTTTTTTTAATTATGATGATGTATTTGAATTGATTCATGACTAAGCTAACTTTAAAACAAAATTAATTCTTATAATTTGGATTAGTGCTAACCAAGATGTGGTTCACTTACCAGTGTTAATCTTCAGATTATTTGTATTTGTGGTGCATTAAGTTCACAAAGTGGGGACTGGGGAGATGGCTCAGTAGAATAAGTACTTCCCTGGCAAGCACAAGGGCCTGAGTTCAATTCCTGGTTCTGCAAAACAAAACAAAACAAAACAAAAAGTTCACAAAGTGAGTAGTCACTTGCATTGCAATTTGATGTTGCCATAACATTTTTATTTAAAAATGTTGGCTTGTTTTGGTGTCGGAGAAAATGTGGTCCTTTGCTGTAGGGTTTGAGTAGTACTCATCTCAGAAGTATGTTCAGTTTGCTTAGTTAAATTTATTAATTTGTTTTGCTTATAATGAAGAAAATTATTTAAATTAATTGTCTTACTCTGCCCCATTTGGGATACATACTAGCAATGTGCTTTAATGTAGAGGACAAAAAATAGTCAAAATTACAGAAAGCAGCTGGGGTTAGATTCTTGGTGTGCTGTGCAGGCCCCGCCCCAAAGGCATACGGAGGCAATGATTGAGACTTGTTGGGACTGGGTGTGGTGGCGCACCTGTAATCCCAGCGGTTGGGAGGCTGAAAACAGGAGTACCACCAAAAGTCGGATCTGTGTAGTGAGACCCTGTAGACCCTGCAGGCCCCGTAGCAAATACATTAAAAAAAAAAAAAAAAAAAAAAACCAAAAGTACAGTAAGCAATGATGGAGAGAATCAGTGTTTATTCAGTCTGCTTGATACCCAGTCTCATTGGGTTTAGCTTCATGACAGCGGAGATATCCTTAGTTATGTGATCAAGTTTTATGTGAGTTTTTTGCTGGAAAGTGGCTGTTAAGTTCATAGTTTTTGGTGATGCAGGGGACCCCATGTGTACAAAGCAAATACTTTATCACTGACCTACACTTCTCTCCTTAGTTATTCTAATAGGCTGACAGATCTGTGTGTGGTTTTTAATGTACTTGAAACATATTTTTGAAGGATCCAATTGGTCAGACATAGAAAGTAACAGTAAATGAAGCTGGTTGTGGTGGCACATGTCCAGAACCCAAGCATTCTGGGAGGCTGAGGCAGGAGGAGTTCAAGTTCAGACCCAGTCTAGGCAAGTTAGGCATTTGGGAGGCCCTGTCTTAAAAAAAAAAACTGGTGATGTAACTCATTGGGATTGAAGGCTTTAGGTTCACTTCCCTGGAACTACAAACAAACAAACCAAAAGTAAAGAAGTATCTGTTTAATTAAAGCATTTGTTTAGAAATTCACTCTTGGGGTTGGGAATATAGCTCAATGGCACAGTGACTTTCTGGCAAATGCAGGAAAAATCACTGTTAGGCTGAGGATAGCTCAGCACTGGAGTACTTGCCTAGCAACTGCAAGTAATTGGGTTCAATTCCTTGCACCACTACCACAATAAAGAAAATAAATTCTATGCTGATATATTAATTAGAATTTTATAATGGCAGAAGTTTGGAAACAGACTAAATATCCTTAGTAAGTAAAGTGAATGATACACTCTTCAGAAAATATTACAAGGAAAAAGCAAAATGCAGAAATAGGCTTCATAGTATATTCCTTTTTTTGTGAAAAGGAGGAAAAATAATATATATTTAATTTTACTTACACATACATAATGAAACTTAGGAATAGTATGCATAAAACTTCAACAGTGGTTATTTGTGATAGATAGGATATGTATGGGTCACACTAGATAGTGGGAGAAAAGGGAGACCATACTTCTAGCAAAACATTTTGTTGTAAGTCAGGTGCAATAGCACAGGCCTTTAATCTCAGCAGTCTAGACCAAAGGAGGAGGATGCCAAGATTGAGCTTAGCCTAGGCTGCATAGGCCTGCAAGGTCAGGCCTAAACTACATAGTGAGGCACTGTCTCAGATCAAACTGAATGAAAACAAAACAAAACAAAAAATTTAAATGCAAAAAGTCAGACTTCAGTAGTGAACTGTTTTGAATCATGTTAATTTTGGTCCTCCCAGCATTTGGGGGTAAAATTTTTGTCTCATCTTGGTCTTATAATTTATTTAATATTTGAAATAGAAGCTGGAACTTGTCAGTTTCAGATGCCTCATAATTCATTACACTTTCCAACCAAACGGTTTGTTTTGTACTAGTACTTTTTGGTACTTATTTTTGGCAGAACTGGGGATTGAACTCAGGCTCTTGTTCTTGCCAGGAAAGCACTTATTCCACTGAGCCATCTCCTCAGCCCTTGGTACGTAAGTAAAAAGGAATACCAAGGTATCACTGTGCTGCCTAAAGTTTTTAGTTAGCATGTCATTGTATTTATCATCTGTATACTGATTATTGAGAATTCTTTTTTTTTTTTTTTTTGGTGGAACTGGGGATTGAACTCAGGCCTTTGCACTTGCCAGGGAAGTGCTTATTCCACTGAGCCAAATCCCTGGCCTTGTATACTGATTTTTTTTTGTGTCCATTTTCAACCCATCTTTGTTAATGTGTTTTGAACTATACTGTACATGTGCATATCAGTGTATTTCACTCTAACATAGCATCAGCTACAAATCAATGTTTGTTAAGGTTAAATTTTTATAATGGAACCACTCAAGTCTTAAGTGTATCATTTGAAAGTTATGACAGCCTGTGAAACTCAAATCCCTTCTAATATTTAGAACTTGGTGTTATGCCAGGAAGGTTGCTTATGTCCCTTCTCAGGGATTCTCAATCCCTACTCCCCAAAGGTCTAATTTTTCCTGTACCCTTTCAGTTCTTTATATAAATGGGATCATTTACTCCTTACACTTATTCGATATAAGCCTTCTTTTATTCTGTGTAATATTTTTAAATTCATCCATGTTGTGTAGTATATTCGTAGTTGATTCCTTTTTTTTGATGAGTGATACTGCTTTGTATGATTATATCTATCTATCTAATCTGGTGGTGGATATCTTGCTAATTTTCAGTTTTTGTATTATGACTGCTTATCACTTCCTTCTATGAGACTTTATAGACATAGGTTTTCATTTTTCTTAGTTAACTATAGCTTCTTATATTCGTTTTTGCAATGGGTCCAGGCTCCTCTTTTTAAAATTTTTATTTCTTTAATAGTACTGGAGGCTGAACTTAGAGCCTTCACACTATATCACTACCCATTTTACTTTGTTTTTCTTTATTTTGAGACAAGGCCTTGCTAAATTGAAAGCTTCATCAGGCTAGGGTTGAACTTGTGACCCTGCTACCTCACCCTCCCAGAGTGCTGGAAATTAAACTGCCATACCTGGCTTCAAAACTGGTGTTTGGTTTGATCTTTTTTGAGACAAGACCTCACTATGTAATTTAGGCCTTGAACTCACTACGTAGCCCAAACTGAACTCAAACTTACAGCTGTCCTTCTGCCTCTGCCTCCTGAGTACTGGAATGCTCCTAGCAGATTCATAGGTCATGGTGGTGGAAAACAGCAAAAGTAGTAAGAGCTGAAAGGGAGGAGAGGAGCCAGAAAGATAGCTCAGTAGAATGAGTGCTTGCCTGGCAAGCCCAAGGGCTTTGAGTTCAATCCCTGGTTCCACAAAAAAAAGAGAGGAATACATGATTTGTTTTCAATAGCAATTAAGACCTTACAGGATATTCTGCTGATGCTGTTCTCATTCTCCAGTAGAGCCAGTCCTACCTCTGGCTTGATTTTTCCTTTTACTTCAGCCAGTCTAAAGTGTGCTCTACCTTGAAGTCCTGTTTTCTTTTTCATTTTTCTAATATAATTTTGAAGGAAGTCCTGTTTTCTATTGCCTCTGAAATCATTCTTTGTGCTTTATTTAGCTTTGTTTACGTAGAACACTGGAGCAGTTAATTGTTTCCTTTAAGCCCCTATGCCACACATTGTCCATGTTATTTATCAGTAGTTATGACCTGACTAGTAATGTTTTTTGTGTTTTTTGTCTTACGCTCGCATACATTTTATTTATTTATTTATTTATTTGCAGAACCAGAGATTGAACTCAGGCCCTTGCGCGTGCCAGGGAAGCACTTATTCTACTCAGCCATCTCCCCAGCCCCAATACATATTTTAAATTATTGTTTGTGTCTTATTTCTAAGATGACACAATTTGAAAACTTAGTTACAAGAATGTATGTTATTACCTAGCAGTCCACTGAGTTTTATTATTATGTGTTTGGTGCATGTTGACATGATTAACAGTTTTGAAATCAATTAAGCAAAAATAATACTATTAATAACATTTTTATTGAGCTCCTCTAGTTTGCTGAAAGATGTATCATTAATTTGAGTCTTTTTCTACACAGGGTGAAAAGAAAATGAAGACAACAGTACTAACAGCTGCACTTCTACTGTCCGGAATTCCTGCTGAAGTGATCAACCGATCAATGGATACTTACAGCAAAATGGGAGAAGTCTTCACAGATCTTTGTGTCTACTTTTTCACTTTTATCTTTTGTCATGAGCTGCTTGATTATTGGGGCCCTGAAGTACCATAAAGCATGCAGAACTCAGAAGAGACTAAAAAGCTATTTCTTCTGTATTGCGTTGTCTCTAAAAGAGGCAAATTGGCTTACATCTTTATTTCCTTTACTTTGTAGAGATTATAACACTACTAGGAATGGAATGACTCACTGGTTCAAAATGGTTGAATTTGTGTTAGTACTGCTCTGAAGAACAGAGTACCAGTGATATTGGTGATTTTTCTTGTTTAATTAGACTCCCTAGTTATATCTTTCGTCTAACTTCCCAGATTTGTATTCCGTTTTGGGGGCTGAGTTAGTGATTTTAGAAGAGCAGATAAATGCAGCCCCACCTGTCCCAACGGATAGCCTCTTGTGTTTGTGTCATCCTGTCCTGAGAACTGAAAACATCTTAAAAATAAAATGAAAAAACTGGATTGGCTAATGTTAAATCTGCAGTATTTAAACAACCTTTTCTGTCTGAGTGTTTTAATTTTTATGTCAGCACAATATTTAATGGGAGAAATAGGAAACAAATGTGGGGGTTAGGGGTGATGGCTCAGTGGCATGAGTGCTTGCCTGGTGAATTCAGGGTCTTGAGTTTGATCCACAGTATAAAAACAAAAAAAGGAAAGAAACGTGGGCCAGCAGTATACCTTAACAAATGCAAGGTGGTGGGTTCAGTCCCTAACACTGTTGTACATTTGAAATTAGAAGCTGTCAAAAACTTTTATTTGGGGGCCAAGGAGATAGCCCCGTGGAATAAACGCTTCCCTGGCAAGCACAAGGGCCTGAATTCAATCCCCGGTTCTGCCAAAAAAAAAAAACAAAACTTTTTTTTGCCATATATCACACCATGATCAGGACAGGAAATTTTCCCCTTTTGTTTTCAGTTGTCAGAAGTTCAGTATATTTGCTTGTTTACAGCAAACCCAGGGCTGCATGCATTCTAGTGAGGAGTGCTCTACCACTGGCCTCTAGTCCTAGAAATATGTTTTTAGATTAAACTAGAAGAGAATGATTAAAAACAGGATCTGAGTAATTAGACATGCAAACCACTGGCATAAATATCCTTTTATTTAATTCAGTAACAATGTCACACTTGGAAGGTTTGTCTTAGGAGAGTATAAAATTTAAGGCATGTCACTTAGCCTTATGTTTCCTTACAGACTTGTATAATCTGATTAATTTATGTGATGTTAGGGATTTTTTTTTTTTTTTTTTTTTTTTTTTGTCTGTCTCAGCCTGCCTTCAAGGCCAGTCTAGTAAGGCATGGGGAGCTGGGGATTAAACCATGATACCCTGCGCCTGACTGAGTTTGCCCCAGCATGTGCTTAAATAACTGAGCTAACCTGCAAGCCCCCCAAATGTAAGCTGTGTAATGTTAAAAATATAGTGAGTCCCCCACTGAACAAATTCTATTCCAGGAAAACCTTAGTAAGTTGGATTCATTAGTAAGTCCGACAAAGTGAGTTTTACACGCCTTTGACACAAATATACAGTGTGTAACCCATGCTTCCTAGCGGTCCCTTCCACATCACCATTGTTTTTCATCTCGTTTCTGGACATCCTGGGCTCTGATTAAGCACTGCAGTACTGTTCACTGTCACACAGCAGCAGCAGCACAAGGGACAATGGCAGACAGACACACAAGCTACTTTTGTGATTAATTCACATCTACAAAATAGTGTGAGGTCTATATCTGAAAGTTAAGTATTTGTAAATTGGGGACTTAACTAGTTATTTTTTTATTATGACTAAGTTGATTTTTGTCATTTTAAGTTAAGTATATTTTCTTTGATTTTTGAGATTAAGATTACAAACATGTACATTTTCTGATTTCATAATGAACTTACTCTTTAGAGAACTAGTGGCCAGGCATGGTGGTGCATGCCTGTAGTCCTAGAATTTGGGAGGCTGAGGCTGGAGGATTGCTGTGTGTTAGGACTCAGTCTGGGTCAGGAAGTGAGTTCAAGACCAGCCTGACCACATAGGCCTGTCTCAGAAAACAAAACAGCTTTTTTTTTTTTTTTTTTTTGCCTTTTTGAGACAGGGTCTCACTATGCAGTTCAGGCTGGCCTTAAACTCACTTTGTAGCTCAGGCTGGTCTCGAACTCACAACAATCCTCCTACCTCAGCCTCCTGAGTGCTGGGATTACAGGCCTGCACCATCACGCCCGGCTACAAAAGAGCTTATTAAGAGCTTTAGAATTGTGAAGTCTATTCTTTATCCCTAGGACACTAGTGGGGTTTAGTTGCATTTTTTTTTGTGGAACTGGGGATTGAACTCGGGCCCTTGCGCTTGCCACGGAAGTGCTTATTCTACTGAGCCAACTCCTCAGCCTCAGTTGCATGTTTTATTTATTTATTTTTATTTTATTGAAGTACAAATATCAGTGAGACAGTTTTAAGATACCTTGACAAGACGGATTTAATAAATTAATACATTGCAAACTTTTTTCATAGTGTTTTGGTATCATAGAAGGTGCATACATGATATTATACTTACAGATATTATTATAGCGTATGTCTCTCTTTTTTTTTTTTTTTTTTTTTTTTTTTTTTTTTTTTTTGTCTTTTTGAGACAGGGTCTCACTATGCAGTTCAGGCTGGCCCTAAGCTCACTTTGTAGCACAGGCTGGTCTTGAACTCACAACAATCCTCCTGCCTCAGCCTCCCAAGTGCTGGGATTACAGGCTTGCGCCACCATGCCCGGTGTATGTCTCTTATCAGTAAATTAAGAGAGTAGCTGTTTGTATATCTTATTTTTTAAGTTGCATGTTTTTAATGCTTTTGTTTCTTAGAGTCCCTGTTCAACCAGTTGATACATGCTGCTAAACTTACATGTTGAAGAGAGACCTGTAAGATATCTTAAGCCATTTTTTTTCTCTTCAATGATTATATTCCCCCATTAATTTCCTTGTTAAATAATATTAAATGGAAATAGAAGTTTATTACTGTTAAAATGTTTCAAGGACCAGCAAGATAGCTGGGCTAGTGAGATAGCTCACTGTCTAAAGCGCCTGCTTAGACAAGTGCTCAGGGACTGCCGTTCAGCCCCCAGCACCACATTGACACACCAGCCCCGCCCCTAGCATGGGCTGAGCCACAAACACAAAAAATAAAATGTTGTAAATATTACTTCGAGATGTCAGGGTTTTGAAATATATGTTAGAAGTAGACTGACAAAGGTGTTTGTTTACAGATGACATCTTCAACCATGTCCCGCAGTAACTTCTCAGTCAATTAGTTGTGTGAATGGACATGTGTGCATCACCATTGGTATTAAAAACATCAGGAGGGCTATCATATACTCAGAAGTTGGAATCAAAATCTGCTTTGGAACATAGGGCAATTTGCTGATAATGTTTTGGAAACGGAGTAGACTGTAATCCTGCCTTTGACCTATACCAATAGGTAAAAGCTTCCACTGGAGTGCTGTGAATCGCCATTTGAATGTCGTGAATATGAGATATTTGTGCCAGTTAAAATTGCCTTCTTAATGGGCTCTCTCAAAGGAAAGTGAAAAAGTATGACAAAGTGTCAGGGCTTAGACTTTAATTTTAGCGTAAATTACAACACAATTAGTGGCCTATGACTAAATGTCTTTCCTAAACCTCAGCTTTTTTTCTTAAAATCAGGCTATTGCCGGGCATGGTGGCGCATGCCTGTAATCCCAGCACTCGGGAGGCTGAGACAGGAGGATTGTTGTGAGTTCGAGACCAGCCTGAGCTACAAAGTGAGCTTAAGGCCAGCCTGAACTGCATAGTGAGACCCTGTCTCAAAAAGACAAAAAAAAAAAAAAAAAAAAAAAAAAAAATCAGGCTATTTATGTGATTTAAAAATCTGTTCCAGCCTGCAAGCAGGTGCAGGAGCTGGGGGTTCTATCCCCCAGCCTGCCATGCCTGTCCTGCCCCCAGTGCGTGCTGAGACAAGATTGAGACTGGGCCTGGTGGCACCCACCTGTAATCCCAGAATTTGGGAGGCTGTAAACAGGCGACTCACTACAAGTCCAATCTAGTAGGGAGCCCTAAACACCCTGTAGACTCTTCCCTAAAAGATATGGGAAAAAAGTTCCAGCTGCAACATTAATTCTGTGACAGGCAATATTTAAATTGCTAATTCAAACGTTAGTCCATTCACTTTGCATGGCCTCACCCAGCTCTGCCACTGTGAATAGCAGGTATATTATGCCTCCTACTAAATGCTTCTAACCCATTTCTCACCCACTATGTCTGCCTTCACCCCTGATCTGCTTCCCACATGGAATTTCTTCACACATTCACCTCAATCTGCAACAGCTCTGTTCAAATCCTGGGAGTTGTTTTCCTCCTGTTCTCTCAGCTCACATTCAATTCAATTCAGGTTTTGAGAGCTGCCCCCGGAATACATTCAGAATCTGACCACTTCCTGTCTCTACTAGTGGTCCCTCTCTCCTCTGAGATAGGGCTTTTCTTAAAAATAAGTTGAAAAATCTTTGCACCTTTATTTATTTTTTTTGAGACAGGTTTTCACTATGCAGTGCACTGGCCTTGAACTCGGTATGTAGTCCAAGCTGAGTTTGAACGCAAGGCAATCCTCCTACCTCAGACTCCCAAGTGCTAGGATTATACTTGTGTGCCTCCATGCGCAACCCAAGATCAAGTGTTTTTAAGCTAAAATTTTATTCGTAATAAAATGTATTGATTTAAACTGTACAGTTAAATGACTTTCAACAAATATGTACATCCATGCCATGACTGTCACAATCGGGATAGAGAACTTTTCTATCATGTTTAGGTGTAAAAAAAAAAAAGTGAAATAAAGAAGCATATAACAGAAAAATGAAGGCCTCTCTCCAACTTATCACAGCTTTCTCAATACGTTTCAGACCGTTTTTCCTCACTCTTGGCCTCGGGATCACTTAGCGGGATTACAAATCGTCAATATGAAAGAAGCTCTTTAGACCATCGGTGGAAGCCAGAAACCCCACGGCCTGTAATGCTTCCCAGTGCAGGCAATGTTAAAAGTATCAACTTTTTCCTAAAATATTTTTAACTTTCTCTTCACTGGGTTAACTACTTCAAGGACTTCAGCTCTTGTTTGCAAGCCAAAAACTCCTTTAGCCGTCAGGGAGCTCTTTCCTGGACAGTGTGGACTTTCCTTTATTACACTCATTTTTATTTTTAGTCATGTTTATTTCAGTCACACAGCTGAAAGCCCCTTAGGAAATCTAGCCCATGCAGAGGACAGGTCAACACATAATAAGTGAATGTTTTAATGAATCAGGAGTGTGTACTGAGAAGGTCGGAGCACTGCTCAACGGAGGTTGAACTGGGCATAAATGCACGCCCTGGCACGTCAGCAAGCTGCCCAGGATGTGCAGGTGTGTGCAGCAAAGACTATTCCAGGTCTGCAGCCCAGGGCGCGCCAGCTCACCCCGTCTAAACTGGGAAGCCCGCCGCCAGGCGGTCTGCCAACCCCGCGCGCCCTCCGGTCGCAAGGGGGCGCTGTAGGGAGACAGCAGCTTCCGGCCGACTGTTTCCTTCCTTGTGCCGCCGGGACCAGCCCGTCCTATTTTCGTTGGCCCCGCTGGGATGGCTGCTGCCGCTCTTTAGTGCTGGTCCTCTCCGAAGCCCTAGTGTAGTGCGGCCTCTTCCTTTGTCCAGTGTTCCCGGGCGTCCCGAGGGAGGAGCTTTTTGCAGCCGGCAGCATGGGCCGGGAGTCTCGGTGAGTCGGTGAGCCGGGCGGCGAGCGGCTCCCTGGGGTCGGGAGAAGTGGCGGGAGTTGAGGTGGCGGCGGGGCCTGGCCTGAGCGGCCCCACGTGTGGCCAGCTGTGCTTAGCGGCCGCAGGAAGAGCTCGGGATGTGGACTGAAGCAACGGCTGGGCACGGGCCTGCACGCCCGGCTGCAGGGTTGAGCTCCTGGAGCGGTAGCAGCTTGCCAGGACTTCGGGTGTTGGCCCCACATCCCGCTACTTCCACGGAGTCCGGCTGGTCCCTCTACCCCCACGGTCACCTCGGGCGGTGGGGATCCCAGTAGTTTCTCTTTCACCCCGCGCTTGTGTTCTCACTGGCTGGCCTTCGTATTTTAGTTCGTTGATCTTTTCCAAATCAGTTTTAAGCGTGTAGGCAGCGCTGTACACGACAGTATTTGTTGCATGAACGTTTGCTTCATGCAAACAGCTGTACTTTTTTTTTTTTGTTAGCTGTTTTCTATTTTTATGAGACTGCTCTGGGAGACCCTGTTAGAACCATGAGATCTCTTCACAACTTTTAATTTCTGTTAAGTGGATTAGGATTTTGAGGTTTTTGTCTAAAAAAACAACTAGCATGTAGTTAGAAGTAACTGAAAGATACTTTATGTCTAGGGACAGTGAGGTTTTTGTTTTGTTTTTAATGCTAAAAGTACTTTATTGAGATATAACCAAAGTTTGGGGAAATGGACGAAGTGTAAACGTAGAGCTTGATGAAAGCAGATTCATAAATTGTGTAACCACTGTCTGGATAAGGGATAATTACAGAAATCTTCTGTGAAAGTGTTTCAAATCTCCTTCAAGGTATTACTGTGCATCAGGCTACCCAGGTCAGAAATCTGGAAGTGCTACTTACTTGATACATTCTTCCGTTTTGCTGCCTGTGGTTAGGTTTTGCACTCATTCTCTGTTCCTACTCTTCTTGAGTTGGGGGCCCTAATCATTTATTACTCAGACTCTTACACCTGCTTCAGATGGATTTTTCTGTGGATTGATTCTCTTCCTTGGATTTTGCTCTTCTAATTATTAGATTCCTCATACTGCAGCGAGAGTAACACTTCTGAAGTAAAGTTAAAATTCAGGGGCTAGGGAGATGGCTCAGTAGAATAGGCACTTCCCTGGCAAGCACAAGGGCATGAGTTCAATTCCCGGTTGCAGAAAAAAAAATAATAATAAAGTTAAAATTCAGACTTTCTTTTTTTTTTTTTTTTTTTTTTTTTTTGAGACAGGAACTAGCTATGTAGTTCAGCTTGGCCTTGAACTTAGTGTGTAGCTCAGGTTCGTGAACTTAAACCTGTGGTGATCCTCTGCCTCAGTTCCCTAGGGCTGGGATTATAGGTGTACACTAATACACCTGGCCAAAATTCAGACTACTAAGACAGATTTCTGCCATACCTTTTTGCCATGTTTAGCCTGCACTTTAGGTTTGTTCAGGGGATAATGAGAGGCTTGGAAAGAGCAGAAAGTTAGGAGAAATAATTATACAGCCCAGTTTGCCTACATATATAGTGTTCAAGAAAAATGGAGAAGAGAAAGAGGTAGGTCTTGAAATAGCTCAGAAAGTGAATGGATTGTCAGTTTGATTTGAAGATAAGGTATTTGTGAGTCTTTAAAGATTTTAAGAAGTGTGTGATAGGATCAGAATTCTATTTTAGGAAAATGAACCAAAAATAGCAACAGTAATGCAAAACTAAAGAAAATGGGAATAGAAACAGGAAGACTAGGAGTCTTAACAAACGTCCTAAGTAGGTAGATGTGATATGGAATAGTGGTTGTGGGAACTCTGAGGAGATGATGTGAAAGGAATTATAGAAGTGAAAGTGGTGATGCTCAATGTATTATTGGTTGTGTAGAATGAGGAAAAGAAGATCTTGGAGACAACTGACATATTGAACCTAGTGACTGGAACTTGGGATGATAAATGGTTTAGGGAGGGAAAATAATAAGTCTGGGATCTGGTACATTGAATTTGAGAATTTTGAAAGGTAATTGGGTGTGCTCATTCCCTGGCAGTTTAATGCACGTTTGTCCCTTTATGTAGCCTTTGTATGCTGATGGCTTCCTGGTGTGTATTTCCAGACCAAACCTCTTGCTTGAACCTACTAACTGGACTCCTTCATTTGGATACCCAATGTTCTGACTTTACACCTTCCTCATTGGTGATGTTCTATCCTCTACCTAAAATCTTTATCCTCCCTGTTTGCTTGCTTTCCTTTATTTCTTGCTTTCTCTTTTCCTCCCTTTCTCTCTTCATTTTTTTCCTCCTTGCCTTTCTGTATTTCTTTTGTTTTGATAAGATGTTTTGCCCTGTTGCCCAGGCGGGCCTCAAACTCCTGGCTACAGTAATCCTTCTATCCCAGCCTCCTGAGTAGCTGGGATATACAGGAATGTCCCATCACTCCAGCTGGCCCAGTACTGTTTTACCTTGCTCAGAATGAACTAAGTGGCCTGGCAGGCTTTCCATGTCTGGGAGCCTTGTTTCTGACCTTGTCTCTGTCTACTCCAGCTGATTCAACCCTAATCTCCAAGGGTTTTCTTGCTGTTCCAGCCTTTGCACTTGTGCCTTTTTCCTTCCACATATTGTGGTTCTTGTTTTTGTTGCAAGCCTCTGTAACGAATGTTACTTTGTGTTTAGTGAGGCCTTCTGTATCAAACCTAATATAAAATTAGGGTACTCTGATCTGCTTATAGCACTACTTGACACATGGTATGTGTGTTTCTTTGCTTGTCTGTTACCTCTTTCTTCACAAGAATATAAGCTAGCTGGGACTTGAAGACTCTTGCTTGATCTTACTGTTGACTATCCTTCCTTCCCTTTCAACATAGTTCTTCCCCTTGTACATGTGCTGTGACACATTCTTTTATTCCAGATTTTTTTATATTTATTTAGGAAGAATTGAATTCAGACCCTTGTGCTTGTCAGGGAAGCACTTGGTCTACTGAGCCGTCTCCCCGGCCCCTATTCCTAATTTTTAAAAAGCTTATGAAAAGTTCATTCTGTGTTTAATTTTTCTGGGAGATTTTTTTTTATCCCTTTCTGGGGAGGAGATATATAATATAAACTGTGTTTGCTAAACTTAAGCTTTTACTTAATATTATTCTAGCCACTATCGGAAACGATCGGCATCAAGGGGACGCTCCGGAAGTCGATCCAGAAGTCGCTCACCCTCAGACAAAAGAAGTAAGCGTGGAGATGACAGACGGTCTAGAAGTAGAGACAGAGATAGAAGGAGAGAAAGGTCTCGGAGCAGGGATAAAAGAAGATCACGATCACGGGACAGAAAGCGTCTGAGGTAAGACAGTCTCCAAAGGGCCAGGGATAAATTGGGTTTTAGCTAAATTGAACTCCTCCAAAAAATATATTTTAACTGGAATTTAGTGTCCCATTTTTGGGTTCTCTGCTTTATCTCTATTGTTTGATTGAATTCAACAGGATTTATTTATAAAGACTCTCAAACAGTATTTAAGTTTGGAAGCTTTAGATTACACTTTACATAATTCAAAGAGAACCCGTGGAGCTCATTGAAGTATGTGAAAAATGAAGTAAAAGTAAAACAAGTTCTGTTGATGGAGGTCCTAATCTGGCCCAAGAGAGCTGACTACTGTGTTCAGAGCAGCCGCTAAGAAAGAGGTTAAAGGGAGACACAGGGCTGAGCCTTCTCCAACCTCTCCTTGCTGCTTTGTAAACATTTTCATTATTTTTTGTCTGAGTTTGTTTCTCAATACTAGAGACTCAACTCAGGTCCTTTGCACAGAGCTGCAGTCAGCTCTGATTTTTTGCCATTTATTTGATTATGTATTCATTGGTACTAGTTAAGAAACCATGACCTTTCTGGAGGCAAAAAAAATAATTTTTAAATAAAAATAATTTTCCCTATGTCAGGAAAATAGCTCGGCAGCATTGCTAAATGCCTGCCTGGCAAGTGCAAGGTCCTGAGTTTGATTCCCAGTACTACAAAAAAAATTTTTTTTTTTTCCTCAATTGTGGTTCTGTTTAAAATAGGAGAGGAATCTGAACAGATTACAGAGCTAGGAGCTTGTCCTGTGAGTAAATCACAGAATGAATTTGACTTTTTCAGACAGTGGAAGGACAGAATGTATAGTATACTCATGACAGTACAAATAGTAAATAATTCAGTTTATATTTTGTGGTCCCAAGAACAATTTCACACAAGTCAGTACTTGTTAAGTGAAATTTGTTGTTTATAATTTTGTCTTTAACTTTTTGGTAATGAATAAGCATTTTAAGATTAGCTAGTGAAATCTATATATTTTATAGGTGAGGAAACTGAGACCAGAAAGCTAGAGATCTGACCTTTGTCATCAGAGTCACTGTTACTAGCAGCACCAGGACAGCAATTATTGCCACCTAATCTTCAGATCAGTGATCATTCACAGTCCCATCCTGTCTGTCCTTATTCTTTGGTTTAGGCTTTTTTCCCCCTTAGTGCTGTGGATTGGAAACAGGCAAGATAGCCATTGTACTACTGAGTTACAAAGAAGCACCAGCAGCTTCTTTCAGAACAAAAAAGAATTATGATCTGAAATAATAGCTCCTTTTGGTCATAAAGTAATCGAGAAGTGCCCCACTTTCAGACGTTCCAGAAGTAGAGAGAGAGACAGAAGTCGAGAGCGAAGAAGATCTCGAAGCCGAGACAGGCGACGCTCAAGGAGTAGAAGCCGGGGCCGAAGGTCTCGATCCTCTAGTCCTGGCAATAAAAGCAAGAAAACTGAGAACAGGTAATATTGAAATGTATCTGTCATGTGGGTTGGGAACAGGCTCCCTTTCCTGTGCTTTCTACTTTCTCTTTAAATTTGTTCTTATAAATCCGAACTACTCTTTCTCTCTTTTTAACTTTTTGGTCAGGGTCTTGCTATATAGTTTAAGGTGGTCTTGAACTCACTGTGTACAGCACAGATTTTTGGAAATCCTGCTGCCTTAGCCTCCCAGCTTCTAGGATTATGGGAGTATGCCACCATATTTGGCTCTCTTTAAATTTATCCTTATTTAAAAAAATTACCTTATAAATAATTACTAAATTTTGCTCCTATTGTGAACTGTTGGTATAATTTTAATTTATGGGGATTGATAAGTCAGAAAATACTGGATACTGTGTGCCACTGTGGGTTTGTTTAATTGAAGCCTCTAAAAGGTTCACCATCATTGTATGAGATTCTGTCAGTTTTACCACAATGCGTTATATATATAATATACATAAGATATATATATAGATAGATAGATAGATATATCTATCTATCTATCTATATATATATATATATGAAACATTTTGTGTAGATATCTGTGAATTACTTGTTTCTTGGAAATTATTTTCTCAGTAGTTTGACATTTGTTGACAGTTAAGTATATGGCATGCATTGCTAAGTTGCTATTGAGGATAGGTAAGCTTTGCTTGTGTGAGTTAACTATGTTGTCTTTTCTTTTTTGTACACAGGGTCTTGCTATATAGTTCAGGCTGGCCCCAAATTCACTATGTAGTCCAGGCTGGCCTTGAGCTCACAGTGATCCTCTTGCCTTAGCCTCCTAAGTGCTGAGTTTACAGGTGTGCATCACCACGGGCTGTGTTTTCTTGAGATGGTAGTAACATTTAGTTTTGAGATTTGCTTCACTGGAATCATAGGACAGATGGTATATGAGCTTGTATGTTTCTTTTCTTTCTTTGTCTTTTTGAGACAGGATCTCGCTATGCAGTTCATGCTGGCCTTGAGCTCACTTTGTAGCCTGTGCTGGTCTAAAACTTGGAACTAGCCTCCTGCCTCAGCCTCCCGAGTACTGGGATTACAGGCCTGTGTCACCATGCTGGGCCTATATGTTTCTTTATATGCTACAGTTATTGGTATTTTTCTTCTATTTTACTTTATGAATTTTATTGTATTATTTATTTATTTTGGCTGGCTCAGCCCGCCCTGAGGGTGACATGTGGTGCTGGGGAGTGAACTACAGTGCTCTGTGGCTGCCTAAGCTTGCCTAAGTATGTGCCTAAGTAGGCACCTTGCCGGGAGATGGCTCAGCGGAATAAGCGCTTCCCTAGCAAGCGCAAGGGCCTGAGTTCAATCCCTGGTTCTGCCAAAAACAAAACAGAGTAAGTAGGTGCCTTAGGCCACTGAGCTATCTTGCTAGCCCCTTTATTTTTGTTATTAAGGTCAGTATTCCATTTTAATATACCATTGAGATTTTTAAAAAATAAAAATAAAACATGAATTCAGAAAGTGAGTGAAATATTAATGGCCAATTTATTACATAATAACAAAAAAACACCAGTATTACCATTACTGAGGTCAAGAAAAAAAAGTCACTTATCTCAGAAGTCCTCCACTTTCCTTCTTTAATTCAACTTTTACCTCCATAGATAAAATAACTACTGACATTTGTGCTACATCATAGCTTCTTTGTATTTCTTTATGATATCATCACTTGTGTTGCAGCCAGAAAAACTAGTCTTTAATATAACTATTTATTTACTTATTATTTATTGGGTACAGGGTCTTGCTACACGGCTTGAACCTGTAGAAATCCTTCTTTCTCAGCCTCTCAGCCCAAGTGTGTGTGTGTGCTACCATACCCGGTTTCTGGCTAGCACAGAATGGTCATTTTGTATCCCCTTTTTTTGTTTAGTTTTATCATTTAAATATTATAGGTGTGTGAATTCAGCAAAATATTCCAAAATAGTCCAGTAGTCCATAATAGTATTTGGTTTTCTGTATGTCTGGCAATGTCAGAAGTTGTTGACTTGAGTCTTTTACAGCTCAGCATAATAATATGGCTTTACTTCTT
>PVKA01024989.1:0-33466 GCA_004027165.1 Ctenomys sociabilis
GCTGAGACTGCAACACCTGTAATCCCAGCCCTTGGGAGGATGTAAACGGCAGAATCACTATGAGTCTGGTCTAGTAGTGAGACCTTGAACATTCTGTAGACCCTTCCCTAAAATACAGAAAAAAAGGATCCCTGAATAGAATACTTTTCTGTATGTTGTAATTTTTAAATAAGTATAGGAAGAAGCAGAAGCATTTTTCAGAAATAGATTATTTGTTGTCACCTGTTACCTTTGTAAACTCTTCTTATTACAGTCAAGCATTACAAGCCTGATTCTCTAATATGTCAACTGACTTTAAGAGCTGATTCTTCCTCTTCATGTTCAGTAGGGAGTCTTGCTGCTCCTCCTTCTGGCTCTTAACTTCCTAGCCCTCTCCACCCTTATTCTTCCAAGAAAAGGCCAAGCAGGGAACAGAGTTTGAATCAAGGCCATTTTGTGTTTTTCAATAATGTTTTAGGAAAAGAGGTGCTAAAGGTGAGGATAAAATAAGGCTTTGAAAAAGTGATCTGAGCCTAGATTTATCTAAGTGTATTTCCAACAGAGCATGCATTTGGGGATAATAAGGTACATACTTGTATTGTATTTGTTTAGCAGCCTGGGAGCTGCAGAAAAACCTTTAAGCTGAGGATAAAGCATGAAGCTTTTTGTAGCACTGTCCTCAAGATAACAGAAATGCTTACAATGACACCTAGAAAGGAGAAATACTTTTAAACATTGCTTGTATTCCTAAGACCTCTTATTTTCATGAAAAACCATTAATAACATTGAAAGTGATCTGGCTTAGACTTGCCAGATATGTATTTGCTGCTCTAAATAAATTCTTTGTTAAAGAACTTAAGAGGTGCTGATTTTTCTTCAGAGAGGGTGCTTTTTGTTTTTTTGATAAATGCTTTAAAACAAAATCAACAAAAGCTAAACCCATCTGTGAGTAATGGAACAACAAGGAACATACTTCTAGGAGCTGCTCAGTGCCAGCTAAAAAGAAACCTTGTTTGTGGCCTGTAGCAAGCACAGTCTGTTTTCATTTTTCTGAATGTGTGCAGACAGTGGTAAGTAGGACGCGCTGTGACACGGAGGAAAGGAAACAAAAACACTGAAAATGTCAGTTCTTTGCCTTGCCTTCCTTGTATTGATTCTGAAAGTGACAATAGAAACAAAACCAATGTAATTGTTTTCCATTGCTGTAGAATATCTTTTATAGTTTTGCCATAATTTCTATGTTCTGCTGTTATTTTTTTTTTTTTCCTTGCTTCTGTGGAAACCTAAAGTCCAGTCACTCAAGCAAAGAGTGTCAGCAAAAATGAAGGCAGTGTTCTGGGACAGTGATAGAAAGATGCGTATGGTTTTTGTGCTGCTTTTAAAACTTAGCTAATTTTAACTTCAGACTATAAATTAGAAAAGCCTTTCTCAAGCACCAAGCAGGAGCAGCTGCATCAGCAAAACCATGCAGACAAGCAGCCCAGACTGTCAAGGAATAATATCCTGTGGATCCGGCGTTAGTGTACATGATTAACTGCCTACTCCTTGCTGAAGTGGTTGCTGCTGTTAACTAAAATAAAAATTTTCCAGCACACATAGAAAGATTGAATCTGAATTTTCTGTTTATATTAATCATAATGTACCCCCCTAGACTCCTTATTGTATAAAAACATATGAGTAAATGATTCAGGCTGGTCAGTGAGAAATTATAACTATTACTGTTATTGTCCATCCTAGACACACTGCTGATAACATGAGAGTTTATTTTTGAGAACTCATCAATCTAGCTTTTAAGCAAGAGTCTACTTATGCAAGCATTGCCATGGGGCAAGTCATTTAACTTTTCTGGTGTCAATTTATAGTAAAATCAAGACAACGATGGTGCCTAAACCATAACTGCTTTGAGAATTAGATCTGGGGACACAGCTGAAATGAATTCATCATTCCATTGTTTTTAGTAAATTCAAAGAATTCTTATTAACAATTCCATAACCCTTTACTAATTTTTATGAAAAATGTTTTCTTTTTTTTCTTTCTTTGTTTTTAGGGAAAGTATATCAGAAATTTCTCTGGAAATTTCTATCTGCTCCTGTTATGGTTTATATCCCCCAAAACTGCCTTGTGTTCACAGGTGGGGCTTTGGAAAGGTGAGTGGGACATGGGGGAAAAGCTCCCAACATGCTAGATGTCTGGTATGCGTTCATGGTCTCTAGAATCAAAGAATGAATTTTAGGTACAATGCAGATTAAGAGCAGAATATATTTATTGGGGGAAAGAAAGTTTCTGTCTGAGAAAGACAAGAGTCCCAACTAGGCTGCCAAGAACCCTGCCTTTTCTAGGGATTTTTTAAAAAGAGGAAATAGATGAGGTGGCTCCTGGGAAATCAAAAGTTGAGCATGAGGTGGGACAAAACTATCTCCAACCAATAAGATTATAAGTATAATTGTTCAGGTAAATTTGATTAAATCAAGATCAAATGGGGAAGCAAATCACATAGCAAGTGGGCATGAATACAGAACAGGGGCTTTTTCTGTAGGGTGTTGGGTTAGAGGCTGTCCCTGATTTTTTCAAGGTGATTGATACCTATTTAGAATATCAATCCCTGATGCTTATCCCTAGGGAGGTACGTGACTGCATTTGCTTGATCTTGTGTCTTGAGGTCTGGCCCACAGCAGGCGTGCTGTGTAACTCTCCCACAGTTACAAGGTACCTTGCAGTTCCACACTGGCTCCTTAAGGGCCCAGCCCTGTCTGACTGCCTATATTTTTAATTCAGCTGCCTACAACAGTAAGATGTCTCATCTTCTGCCCTGGCTCCTTTAAGGGCCTAACTCTATCTGACTGCCTGGAATATTTTCATTTTAGTTCCCTATAACAGTTGTACATGGGGATGAGACACTCATCAGTGATTAGCTTGCTGATGAGTTTACAGATAAAGATGAATTTGGAAAGTGAAGCCTGGTCAGAGAAGGTGGGTCATTGAAGGCATGGCCTGGAAGGGCCTAGCCTCTCCCTTGATTGATCCTTGTCTGCTTTCTGCCACCATGCTGTTGACTGTTTCTCCTCTGCCACACCTCTTTTGCCATTTCACCCTGCCCTGGTTTTAGACTGTGGACTGAAACCTTTATAAACTGAGCTAAAATAACTCTTTAGGTGGCCGGTTAGCTCAGTTGGTTAGAGCGTGGTGCTAATAAAATAACTCTTTACTCCTTAGAGTTGTGGGTGATGAAAAACCAAGAGCATACCTAATTTCAGTCAAAGGTTTCTAATGAAAGCTTTGCATTAAAATGAAGGGCAATTGGTCCTTCAGAATAATTGTAAGAGAATTATTATTGTTTGCTGCCTTGGGGCACTGAACAGCTTTGCTGATGGTTATATGGAAAACAAATCACTGAGCCTTTACTTGAGATCAAGTGTACAGAAAACAAATCTGAGCTGTATAGAAATTAAATAGGCTGCTCAGAATTAACTGGAATATGTTCTATACGAACAGATGTCGACTTGAGAAGCTGGGCTCAGTAGTCAGCTGTCCCAGGGAAGTGTTTCCTGCCTGTCAGCTCTGGTTCTTTTCCCTCTAGGATCCCTGTCACTGGCATAGGATGTGTCTCCTTGGGCCCTAACGGGTCTACAGTTTTTGCCTCCCTGGACAGGGAACAGGCCATTGACTTCAAAATACTGTTCTGTGATCTCTCCTGTGTTTTGAGAGAATATAGGCTTTGAAATTAATCTCCCAAAAGATCTTTCTGGGTTTTTCAGATTGGCCAATGAAACTAAATTATTGATAGTATCCAAAGGTGGAATGTTAACTGGGAATAATCTTTGGTGCTAGAAATAGAAAATGGTAGATTCAGGAAGGAAATTTGGCCACATGTATATGTCCCTTTTTATTACTAGAAATCTTTTTGGCATTAAATCTTCCTTCCTTCCTTCCTTCCTTCCTTCCTTCCTTCCTTCCTTCCTTCCTTCCTTCCTTCCTTCCTTCCTTCCTTCTTCTCTCCCTCCCTCTTTCCTTCCCTTCCCCCTTCCTTCCTTTCTTTTTTATACTGGGGATTGAACCTAGGGCTTGTGAGCTATGTCTATGGCCATTTTTTATTTCGAGATAGCAACTGAGTTAGATAGAAATATTGAAGGCAGAGCTAGGCCCTCGAAGGAGCCAGTGTGGAAGGTGAGATGCCTTGCAACTGTGAGAGACAGGAATCTCTCTGTGGGCCAGACCTTAAGACAAAAAGTAAACTAAATGCAGCCACATACTTTCCTAAGGATAAACATCAAAGATTGATATTTATTTTATTTTGGTGCTAGGGATCGCACTTAGCACCTTGCACTTGCCAGGCAGGTGCTTATGCCACTAAGTCATCTCCCAAACTCTAGGGATTAATATTCTAAATAGGATTGTAGAGCCCTGAGGAAGCCAGGAAGAGCCACTAACCCAACACCCTGCAGGAAAAGCCCCTGTTCTGTATTCATGCACACTTGCGGTATGACTTGCTTCCCCATTTGTTCCTGATTTCATCAAATTTACCTGAGCCATTATACACACAATCTTACTGGTTGGTGATAGTTTCCTCCCACCTCATGCCACCTTTTTGATTTCCCGTATTTCCTACTATGGACCTCATCTCATGGATTTGCTCTATAAAAATTCCTAGAAAAGTCATTTCCTTGGCAACCCATTCAGAACCCCTTCTGTCTCTCTCTCAGAAGCTTTCTTTCCTCCAATAAATATATTCTGCTCTTAACCTCCATTGTTTGTAAAATCTATTCTTTCACTTTAGAGACTGGACACCTAGCAGGTTGGGAATTTCTTTCCCCTATGTAACAGAGTCTCACTATATTACTAAGTGGCCTAGGCTAGCATTGAACTTGTAGTCTTCATACCTCAGCCTCTGGAGGGCTAGAATTATAGGTAGGCTTCAGCTTTTTTTTTGTTAAGTATTTATGTGTAATATCACTTTAGGTTCCTTTATTTTCCTTTTAAAGTATTAGTTTATCAGTGGTTTTTAAGGGCAATGTATTAAGTATATATATATATATATATATATATATATATATATATATATATATATATAGACTGTTTTTAAGTCTAGGCAGATATAAAATAGGTATCTTCAATTTATTTCTACTTCTTTTGTCCCCACATAAAAATGTATTTCTATTTGTATTTATTGTTATTACTGACATATTTTGACTAATTTCTACTCTTTTAAAGTATATTTCTAGGTTTCTGTACTTTTTTTCTTGTCAATACTTCCGTTTTTATTCTTCATGGTTATCTTTTAAAATATTTTATTTATTTATCTATTTATTTTTGTATCTTAGTAAGGGTCTGTAGGGTGTACGGGGTCTGGCTACTAGATCAGACTCATAGTGATCTGCCTGTATTCAGCCTCCCAAGTGCTGGGATTACAGGCTCCTGCCACCACGCCCAGTCTCATTCACAGCCTGAGCACACTCTGGGGGTGGGGCCGGCCCCGCATGCCGGGGATTGAATCCTAGACGCTGCACTCTGCCTAAGCAGGTGCTTTAATCTGCTGAGCTATTTGGCCAGCCCTTAAAATATTTTTTGAATGATGATAGAGATTAAACCCAAGGATTCCCACACACTAGGCAAATGCTATACACTGAGCAGACCTATTCTTAAGTTTTACATGTATGTAAACAACTCTAAAATTTTAAAGAAACATGAAAAATTGTTCAGTATTTCCTTCTTTCTTTTAGACATGGTAAGGAGTCACCACATTACTGTTATCTGGAGTCTTACCATATTTTTACCTTTTATTAAATATCTAGAAAGTTAAAAAATCTGAAAACTTGTTCTAGTAATATAGTAAAGTTTATTTATTTTTATTAAGACTCACTGATGGTTAATATTTTGTCAAATTTAATTTTTATTTTTCATTTTAAGAATATCTCTGCTGTGAGGCTGTGGGGAAAAATATACTCTTTTACACTGTTCAGTGTGAGTGCAAACTAGTACAACCAATATATGCATCAGTGTGGAGAGTCCCCCCAAAACTAAAAGTAAACTAAAATTAAACCAAAAATTAAAGTTAAACGAAAATCTCATTTGACCTAGCTAGCCCCCTTGAAGGTGTCTTCCTGAAAGGGTAAGAGACATGGCAGTGATACATACATAGCCATGCTTATAGCAGCACAATTTATAAAAGATACAGCTAAGAGGTATTCCACATAGCCATAAACAGATGAATGGGGAAAGAAGGTGTGGTGTGTGTACACAACGGAGTATGACTCTGCCGTAAAAAAGGGTAAATTTGAGTTATTTGTATGAAATGCCTGCACCTTGAAACCATAATGCTTTTTAATTAAGTTTATTGGTATATATGTAATGATCATCTTTATCGTAGAGAATTTATACCTGTACATGATATATTTTGATTCTTTTCCCCAATCCCCTCCCCTCCCTTCAACACTTCTTCCCCTCCCTATTGATAGAATTTTGTTTCAATTTTATCCCTTTTATCTTCTTCCTTCCTTCCTTTTCCCCTTCCCCCTCTCTAGTTCCTCTTTCATTTTGAACAATTTCTTCCTGTTTCAATATGTCTACATACATATTGGTTCCTACTTATTCTTTCAGTTTCTCGCACCAGGGAGACAGTGACATGTTTACACATATGTGTCTGATTTATTTCACTTACGAGTATGGTCGCAAAGTACATTCATTTACCTAAAAATGTCTCAAGGTTATCTTTTTTTATGGCTTAGTACTACATATATATATATATATATATATATATATATATATATATATATATATAATCTTTTTTTATCCATTCAACAGTTGATGGGCATTTGGGTTATTTTCAAGATTTAGCTAATGCAAAATGTGCTGCTATAAACAGGTATATGCATATACTGCTGTGGTATGATGTTTTAAATTTTTCAAGGAAGATACACAGAAGGAAAATAATGAAATCAAATGGGACCACTTCTCCTAGATTTTTGAGAAATTTCCACAGTGGTTGCACCAGTATACTCTCCCACCAACTGTAAGGAAGTTTTCTATTCTCTTACAGCTCTGTCAGCTTTTGTTGTTGGTTCATTCCTTGATGATACCCATTCTTTAGAATCTCAGTGTTATTTTAATTTACATCTTTCCAATGATCAATGATGTTGAATATTTATTTATTTGCTTATTTAGTGGTACTGGGGATTGAACTCAGGACCCTGTGCTTACCAAGCAAATGCTTATTCTACTGAGCTATCTCCCTGGGCCCGCATTTTGCTATTTTCATTTCTTCCTCTGATACCCATTTTTGGATTGGTTCTTTAAATTTAGGGGGTCTGATTTTTTTCAATTCTTTTTTTTTCTGTAGTTAGTACAGGGTCTACAGGGTCTCACTATACAAATCAAACTCCTAGTGATCCTCCTGTTTTCAGCTTCCCAAGTGTTGGGATTACAGGTGCATGCCACCATGCTGAGTCTTGGTTGCTGTCTCAGCACACCCTGGGGATAGGGCTGGCATGGTAGGCCGGGAACAATTCTTTATATGTTCTAAGTATTAGTCCTTTGTCTGAGCGACAGTTGGATCAAAGTCTTTCCCACTCTGTGTGTTTTCTTTTCACTCTGTTAGTGATTTCTTTGGTTGTGCAAAAACTTCTTAATAAGATGAGATCTAGCAGGAATATAGCACAGCAGAATAAATGCTTGCCTGGCAAGCACAAGGTCCTGAGTTCAATCCCTGGTACCAGAAAAAAAAAAAAAGATGATATCCCATTTGTTAATGTTTTGTTGTATTTCCTGAGCAATTGATTTTTTTTTTTATGAAACCTTTGCTTACACCTATTTCTTCAAGAGTTCTGCCTATTCTTTCTTACAGCAGATTTAGTGTTTCTGTTTTAATATTTAGATCTTTGATACATTTTGATTCTAGTTTAGAGTTTGATAATAGACATGGGTCTAGTTTTCAGTTTTGGCATGTGGAAGGCCAGTTTTTCCATCACCATTTATTGGAGAGGCTGTCTTTCCTCCAGTAAACTTGTTTGGCTTCTTTGTCAAAGATAAAGTAATGGTTGGGTGTGTTTGGAGTCATTTCTGCATCTTCTAATCTGTTCCATTGATCCTCAGGTCAATTTTTCTGCCAGTACCATACTACTTTCATTATAGTAGCTGTAATAGAATTTCAAGTCAGGTATTGTGATGTCCCCTGCCCTGCTATTGTTTTTTTCTATTCAAGGTCTCTTCTGGTTCCATGTGAATTTTCAGATTGTTTTCTCTAGTCCTGTGGGTATTCTAATTTTTTTTATTGTGATTGCATTAAATATGTATAACAATTTTGAAAGTGGCCATTTTCACTACGTTGGTTATTTCTATCCATGAACAAGAGATATCTTTCCATTTTCTGATATCTTCTTCAAACTCCTTTTTCTGAGTACTGTAATTTTTAGTGGATAGGTCTTTTACTTCCTTTGTAAGGTTGATTCCAAAGTATTTCATTTTTAAATGCTGTTATGAAACATGTGGTTTCTCTAATTTCTTTCTCATTGATTTTGTTGTTTGTGCACAGGGAATGGTATTGATATTATATCCAGCTATACTGCTGAATTTGATTTTTAAATCTAAATGTCTTTTGGTGGAGTTTTTGGGGGTTGCGTAGAGTACATGTCATCTGTAAATAATGATAATTAATTTTTTTCCCTTCCTATCCTTATTCCTTTTATTTCCTTTTTTTGTCTGATCGCTCTGGCTAATGTTTCCAGAACTACATTGAATATGAGTGGTGATAGTGGACAACCATATATTGGTCCTGATTTTAGACTGAAAGCTTTCAAGTTTTGACCATTTAGTATGATGCTGGCTATTGAATTGTCCTAGATAGCTTCTATCAGATTGTGATAAATACTTCATATTCCAATTTTCCATATTATATTTATCATCAGTGGGTGTTAGACTTTATCAAATACTTTTTCTGTGTCAATTGAGATAATCATATAATTTTTGTCTTTGACTCTGTTAATATGATATATTATATTTATTGATTTACAGATGTTCAACCATCACTGCTTTCCTAGGATGAGTCCTTCTTGGTCATGGTGATAATTTTCTTGATAATTTGCCAATTTTTTTTTGCTAGTATCTTGTTGAGGATTTTTGCACTTAGGTTCATTTGGGAGATTGACCTGTAGTTTTATGCTTTGGTTGGGTCCTTCTGTGGTTTTGGTCTGAAGATAATACTTGCTTCTAGAAATGACTTGGGAGTCTTTCTTCCTTTTTTAATTTTATCAAAGAGCTTGAGAAATAATAACGTAGATATTCTCTAAATTTCTTATAGAATTCTGCAGTGAATTAGAACCTAGACTTTTCTTTGCTATGAGGTTTCTACTTACATTTTCAATTTCTTAATTCAGTTTTGGCAATTCATATGTATCTAGGAATCTATCCATTTTTTCTGTGTTTTTATCTTATTAGATTATAGGATCTCAAAATAAGTATTGATGATTTTCTGGATTTCTGTAGGATTGTGATTTTATCCTTTTTGTTCCCAATTCCATGAATTTGAATCTCTTTGTTCTTCTTTTTAATAAGTTGGCTAGGGCTTAGAGATAGCTTGGCAATCTAAACCCCTGCCTGGTAATTACATGAACCTGAATTCAATCCCTGGTACCACACGCATTGGTGGCTCCAGAACCCCAGGGCATGGCACTGCCCACCGAAACTGGGTGTGATAGTGCCTGTCTGTAAGCCCAGCGCCATGGAGGCTGTGGCAGGAGGGTCACTAAGAGTCTGAACTGCATAGTGAGACCCTGTACCAAATAAATAAATAAAATAATTATTTTTGGAGGGGAGTGGCCCTGGGGATCAAACTCAGGCAAGCACTTATTCCACTGAGCTATCTCCCCAGCCCTAAAATATTTTTTAAAACATTAAAAATATAAGGTTGGCTAAAGAGTTATCAATTTTATTTAATCTTTCAAAGAAGCAATTCTTTACTGATTCTTTGTTCTTAGTGTCACTTGCATTATTTTCTGTTCTGATCTTTATAATTTCTTCCCCCATATGAGCTTTAAGTTTGATTTGTTCTTCTTTTTCTAGAAGTTTAATATTAAGTTGTTCATTTGGTCTTGTTCTGTTTTCTTGATGTGTATATGTATTTATAATTATTATCTGTGCTTGGACATTACCCTTAACAAGTATAAATTGACCTTCTTTGTCTCTTTTGATCACTCTTGGCTTAAATTCAAGTTGTCTGCTATCATGCTTCTTCTGGGTTCCTGTCACTTGGAGTGTTATTTTTCTATCCTTTAACTTATGATCAATAAATTCTTTTTGAGTTAAATATGTTTCTTGAATGTCTTGCTTCTTGATCCATTCTGCCAGCTCATTTGTTTGATTGGTGAATAGAGACCATTTACATTGATGCTTATAGCTGACATGTATTTGCCTGCTCTTCTCACATTATCTTTTTTCTTGTTGGTTTAATTACATGCTCTCCTCTGTAGGCACCTGCCTGGTGGTTCTTTCTATTGGTGTCCTTATGATAGTCTTGTTTTCTCTTACTAGAATATCCGTCTGAGCATTTTGGAGAGTTGGTTTAGTGATCGTGAATTGTTCTTTGCTGGGTAAGTTTCTTATTTCTCCATTGTTTTGGAAAGATAGTTTTATGGGATACATCAGTTTAGTTTTGTTGTTTTCTTTTAGGGGCTGAAGTGTCTCAGTTCAAGGTCTCCTTGATCTGAGGGTTTGTGTCAAGAAATCTGCTGTGACTTTGATGGGCTTTTATTCACAGTTAACTTGTTTCTTTTTTCTAACCGCAGATATGGTGTGGATATAAAGGATCCACTCTAGAGTGGATCTTGTGAATACAGTACTGGGGAGGCAAAAGGTTTGCTGCTTTTGTTGCTTTTGCTGTCTTCTCCTGCCTTGAAGTGTTGCTCCTCAGCCATGCTACCCTGTTTGGAACCAGCTGATTATGGACTGAAACCTCCACAAACTGTAGCTAAATAAACCTTTGGTCCTTTAATTTTGGGTACTTTTTCCTCAGCAATGAGAGAAAAGTAACTAAGAATTTGGTCCTAGAGAACTGGGGTCATTGCTGTGATTATACCTGACCATATGGTTCAAAATCCTTTGGAAATGGTTTATGAGAAGAGTTGGGTGAAGTTCAGAGATGTTGCCTGAAAGAACAGTACTGAAACACCTTAAACCTAGGATTCTGGTCATAGCTCAGAAGATCAGATGGATGATAGAAATCCTACTAGTAAAGTCAAGGCTTGAGAGGTTTTTGCTGGGAAGGACTGCAGTGACTGTTGGACTCCAGATGATGTATGTTATGGCTTGGCAGAAAGTTTTTCCGCATTTTGCTTGTGTCCAGAGACGTTGCCTAAGGGTGAAATTAAGGGTTGTGGACTGATTTGATTAATCTGATGAAAGAGGCTGTGTCATGGCTTTTGTTGGGTTCTGTTAGCTAGATCATATATGTTCACACAAAGACTTGTGCTTGAAAGTTCATAGAACCTGCAGTTATCATAGCTCCAACTGGAAACAATCCAAATGCCCATAACTGGTGAATGAATGGAGGAGTTATGAATAATGTACTGTACAACATGCCATCCATGTTGGATGGAATATTGCTCAGCAACAAGAAGAAAAAGGATTAATGACATACACATTGTAAGTGAATCTCACAAACTCTCCTGAAGGAAGAAATACAAAAAACTACAGATTATATAACTTTCTATTTATGTGGGTTCTAGAAAAAGCAAAATGATTATATAGTGATAGAAATCAGATCACTGGTTGCCTGGGGCAAGAGATGAGAGAGTAGAATAGAGTTACTGAAAAGATCACAAAAGAACAGCTTGGATGTGGAAATGTTCTGTATTTTGAGTGTATTGGCAATTATATGAATGCATATATATGTGTGTGTGTATATATATATATATATGTCAAAATTCGTTGACTTCTATACTTGAAATGTATGGATTTTATTATGTATTAAGTGTACTTCAATAAAGGCAGATGACAGAAGAGTATGTAATGGTTTCTACGTTCACTTAACTTTTTTTATAGATTCAGAATTTCTCTAAAAATATATACAAGAGCCTGGAGATGCTCATTGCCTCCAGGGACAACATCTGGTTGGTGAAGAGACTCTGTACTTCTGAATTTTGTACCATGTGAGCATTCAGTAAGTTTAACTGTTGCGAATGGTTCTTGCTATAGTTTGAATCTGGAAAGCCCTCCAAAGCTCGTGTATTAAAGGGGTGTTTCTCAGCTTTGCACTATTGGAAGGTGTTGGAGGTTTGAAGAGGTGGAACTTAGCAGAATCTGGTTGTCACGAGGCATCTGTACCCTTGATGGGGTACTGGAACCCCAGCTTCTTTCTCATCCTCTTTCTGTGTTTGTGTTTCTATGAAATAAATACAATGAAGTCAACTGACCATAGACTGGAACCTCTGAAACTATGAGCCCCAATAATTTTTTCCTTAGAAATTGTTTCTCTTAGGTATTTTATCACAGTGGAAAGCTGACCAATACTCTTTCATTTGCTTCATTTTCTATTTTGGGGGTTCTTTTTATATGTGTTTTAGAGCCTTGGGTTATTTTCCTTCTCTTTTTAATTGCTTTTTCATATTTTAAAATATTATTCATTATCCTATTTTAAGATAAATTCCTCAGTACCAGGTTCTAATTCTTTAATTTCCTTTTTAAATATGGCTTTTCTAGAGTGTATACAATTTATTGATTTATTCAGAATTTATTGTCACTGTGTATATGCTTGTGAGAATAGATAATCTTCCTTCTTGTTTGCTGTGAATATCCTAAACATACTTAGTATAACCAGACTGTTCAACAAAATTAATTTTGGCATAAAATTGTATTCTGTTTATTGCTTTGGCTATTTCTTTCTCTTTCATTTCAAGCATATCTTAGAGTTTTGGTTTATTGGCTCATTCTCAGCGGAAGGAGTTTTTGGTTTGGTTTTGCTTTTTCATTTTTCTTCCTTGTTCCCTTTTTGCTGCATGATGCTTCCACAGTACTTTCAGAACCTGGCCTTGTATGAACCATTGGCTTCAGCTTTCCGCAGAGATGTTGGCAATATTTCATCACTGAGCTCTCTGGGATCTGCCTCACTTGCTATTGCTGATTGTCTTTTTCTCATCTTGTGAGGCAAGTGGCTGCTTTTAAAACCAGAGCTCTAGACAGGCATTGTTAGCAGTTTATTTTGGTCTTCTTTTTAGAACAAGGGAGTTCGACCCTTGCCCCTGGCTTTATTGAATGGATGTAGCTGTCAACTGCTGCCTCAGGGGGCATCCTCCTTTCCCCTCCTCTACAACATGCATCCCCATCATCACTCCCATCTGCCGTAACATGGAAGCCCAGCATACCCTCGCTTTAGTCATTGCTTTATATTCTGGTCCAGTGGAATGTTTATTTATTTATTTATTCATTCATTTATTTATTGTACAGGGTCTACAAGGTCTCACTACACAGATCAAACTCATAGCGATCCTCCTGTTTTCAGCTTCCCAAGGGCTGGGATCACAGGCACATGCTGCCATGCCCTGTCTTCATCTTGTTTTTGAACCCTGTTTTGTTCCCTTCTTTCTCTGAAAATTTTCTCCAGTTTGGTTTGTGTTCGGTATGGAACAAGGATGCATCTTACCTGTATGCATTCACTTCAATAAACTTTGAAGTAATTCAACTTTCTTAGAATTATTTGTAGAAATAATCTCCATGGCCTCATCAGTCAGCCTCCTACTTATTTTTACTAATATGTATTAAAATACTTCAAAATGAACAGTTTTGAAATGTTATTTCTATTACCCTCCAGTGGTCTTGCTGAAATGTATGAAATAGATGCATGAAATTGTATGTGTGTGTATCAGTCAGTGTTTGGCTAGGAAAACAGATATAAGATGCACAATGTATATGAAACTATAAGACTGACTTACAATAGCTGGCCACAGAGTTTGATGAGGAAGCATGCAGAGGGCATCTGCACCCTGGAGGCTGAAGGTTTCGGTCCAGGTCTCGATCTCACTGCAGCGTTCCATGCAAGGCCATACCGGGAGGCCAACTGGCCTAACTAGAAGGCTGAAGAATCCAGGAAGAGGCTGTAGAGTCTAGGATAGAAACAAGGAGATGAGTCCAAACTGAAAGCAACAACTGGAGCGCCTCAGAAGCGCCAAAGCCACCCCAGGGTAGGCCCTCTCTACACCCTGGGGTACAGCGTTGCTGAGCTGACTTAGTGAAGCTTCTAAACTTCTCGAGTTGACACAATCAACCTTTACAATGGTTGTGATCCATACACAGTGTGGGTGTGATCCACACACACACAAACATGTAAAGGGTAGGTGATAGTTGTGGGAGGTCTGGGCTAGGATTCTGTATTTCTAATAAACTATAGAGTAACGCAGAGAATGCTAGTTGAAAAACTATAATTTGAAGTACTGGCGATACAGCTCGGAAGAATAAGCCCTTGCTTAGGTAAGTGCAAGGGTCAGAGTTTGATCCCTGGCACTGCATGTGGCACCAGCCCCACCCCCAGGTGTGTTGAGCTTGCGATGGAGTCTGAGCATAGTGGTGCACCCTTGTAATCCTAGCACTAGGGAGGCAGAAATCAGGAGGATCACTATGAGTCTGAGCTGCGGAGCAAGACCCTGTACACACACACACACATACACACACACACAGCAACTCAAAGAAAAACCACTTTGAGTAGTGAGGCTTCACTGCTTTTGGGAAAAAAAAGGATTAGAGGCTATTTCATGGTAATTGCCAGTGCTGGGGGTTGAACATGGGTCTTCTCAGAGCCTAAACACTGGGCTGCTTTGTGCCTTATTGATATCTTCTTCTGCCCAGAGTGTATTTGTCAAGGTGGTATGAGATGAGGACACTGTGTCATGCCCCAGATAATTTTTCCACCTTCAACCTGTTGCACTTGATTTCCATGCCATCCACTACCTGGAAGAAATATTTAGAAGGTCCTACCAATCAAATCAGGGCCCAGGCAGGCCCAAGTCCTAGGTGACTGGTGATGCCTTTAAACAAAAGAGCTGCTTCTGAGATGTATACTGCTACCTGAGCTGTGTGCCTCAGAGGTTGAGATCAGAGGCAGACCACTCCAGATCCCTAGTGGAGCACTCTGGAAACAAGTAGAAAGTTGTGCATCTGACTTTCTTTCCCATGTCTTCTGAAATAAAATGTGTGGGGCATCAGGGATTGAGTAGCTTGTCTTTTGACATCAGCTAGTGAGGAATTAATAACCAGCCACTTTGAACATCTGCAGGTCTTAGTTACTGATGTCTCAGAAGAACATTTGGGCAGGAAACCATACAGAAAATCAGAAATGGAATGGTAAAGACAGAACTGCATGTGATTCTTTGAGATCCCACTGCCATTGTCTATTGAAATTCACTTATATTTCTTTTTTGAAAAGAGTTATATATCATTAATATATTTGAAGGCGACTTCATCTGGTGAAATTGCTGTTTAATCATGAAGATGCTGTGTTTCTGTGAAATACGCCAGTGGCAGTGTAGCAGTAATGAATCATTCATGGTGCTGAATTGCAATTTGAAATGCAGAGACATATTTCCATCTCCATCAATCCGCTGTAGCCTCGAAGGACAAGGCATCTTTGAAACAAGAGTCCAGACTTCCCAACTCAACACTTAGGAAATGAGGTTTCCTTTGGTCTCTTCACTCATATATAATGGTGAAATTTATTGTGCAGTAAGATGTCTTGACTCTTAATGTTTTTCAAACCGTTCAGTGTTTAGAAAGCCATATGGAGAGAGAATGGAATTCAAGGTTTAGTTGTGGTTGATGTTTTCATATCTATATTCCTTGGGTAGAAGCTGTGACCAACATGTCTGTCTGTAGGTAGTGTTCTGAGATCTAGAGAACCACTCCAACCTCACTCTGATCTCTCTAACTCACTGAACTCTAATTAGATTCTAATGTGAGAATGGGAAATAGTGGATAACAAACAAAACAATAGCAGCAACGTAAGCACAGCAAAGAATTCCAGGTGCCAAGCCTAGGATCAACCCTGGAGATTCTGATGTAGTTCTTCTGGAACTTGCCTTTTATTGTATTTGTTTATTTATGTATCTTGTATTTTTTAGGGAAGGGTCTATAGGGTTTTCAGGGTCTCACTACTAGATTGGACTTGTAGTGATCTGCCAGTTTCTAGCCTCCCAAGAGCTGAGGTTACAGGCATGTGCCACCACGTGCAGTTTCAATTGCCATCTCAGTGCATCCCAGAGGCAGGGCTGGCATGGCAGGCCCCAGGATCGAACCCATGGCCCCTGCGCCTGCTTAAAAGAGCTTTAATCCTCTGAGGCTGGCCCTTAGAACTTGCATTTTAAACCAGCCCCACCTCACTCACCCAGATGATATGAAGACAATCCTTTGAGAAACCTTGACTTAGACAGAGAACTGTCTTAGTTACTCTTCTGTCGTTGCTGGGACAAATACCCAACACCCAAAATGAAAGAAGGAAAGGTTTGTTTAGCTCACAGTTACTGGAGGTTCCAGTCCATATTCATCTGGCTCCAAGGCAGAGGGACACAGGGCAGGGAGCAGCAGTTCATGGCAGCCGCACAGCAACAACAAGAGCAATAGCTACTGAAAGTCTGTCTCTCTCTTATATTCCATTCAGGCTCTGCCCCAGGCTGGGGAAATACTCACTCCCATAATCCCAGCAGTACTAAGACCCATAATCCCAGGCTTGGATCACACATAATCCCAGTGGAAGTCCCCCCCATGAGTACATGAGGCTTTGGGGGGGGGGGTCAACTAGACACAAACCATAACAAGGACTGAAATAACTTCTATCATTTGTAAGCCCCCTTCCTGCCATGCCTAAACCCCTTTTATAAGGTGCTGAGCCTGACCATTAACTCCTGCAACATGCTTCCTGTCTCCTTATCCAGTGTCTGAGTCCTCTGTACCTCAGTTTCCCTTACTGTAAGACATACGGTGTGAACCCCCGCCACTGGAGAATATTGTGCAGGCAAATGAATTTAGGGTTAGTGAGGGAAAGGGAGAAGGAGTTTTTGTGAGACCAAACCTGTGATTATATTTTGTGAAGAATTATGATTTATTACAAAAGAGGAAGGTTCCACATGCAGAAGAAATTCTTCTTCTCTAGGGAGTTGACATTTCTTTTCCTTTTTCTTTGTTGCCAGGTACCAACAGTGGGCGGGCTTGTCTGAGCATCTTGCCATTTTGACAAAATTTGAGGCATGAGAGCCGTGTGAATCCTGAGGGAGTACAGTTCACAAAGCTGCCTGGCCTCCCTTCATGTACTTCTTCCCTAAAGGAGACTGTAGGTCCTTAGACGAATGTCAGGTCCAGTGTTATACGGCTCAGATTTTCAGGGTCATGCATCTTTGCAATTCCCGCACGTATGTTTTAAAAGAGCATACAGCCTCTTGATGGCAAGAACAGAACTCACCATCGTACTAGCGAGTCCTCTGAGGGAGGGTGTTCCTGAGCAAATCCGGGCTGCATCAGGCTGGCCGTCTCCACCTCCGGAGCTCAGCGGTGCCGGTTTGCATAGGTGCCCAAGCATAGCAGACACATGCCTTGGCTCAGGTTTTGGGTACCTGCAAAAAGGTGGCCCACGTTTCATTTTGAGATGACACCTCGTTTATTTTCCAGCCAGTGAAAATTCCAGAGAAGGAAGAATTTGTTAGCCATCTTAAAAGTTAAAAACGTAACAGCCACTTCGAAAACACAGATTTCCCTGCATGGAGTGGCAGTCAACAGTTTTGCAATTAAAATGATAATGAACATTTCTTATAAGAACTTCTCTTTAAAACCAGTGTGATGGGTTCACAGCACACCATTAGAAGGAATTATGTAAAGCAGCCTCTCTGTTCCAAGTTTTATTTTAAGATTTAATTTATTCCAGATTCTGCAGGAAAAAACCGTCCATGTGACAAGGCTGCTAACAGATGTCAATTTAGTTTTATAGCACATGCCTGCACTTCAGAGTCAGAAAATGGAGATTATTCCTTTTGCCTGCTGTTTATTACACAGCGCAGCTTCACAGCACCGTGCCCTGGAGGAGAGCTGATTAATAACCTGTGGGCAAGCAGCTCGGCCTGCTTCATCTGCAGCAGGGGGGAGTGGAAGCTTTATTTCACAACACCCTTTTGGGTTAAGGGAAGCGCCAGAAAGAGCCAAGATGACAGAAAATAAATTTTTCTATTTTAATATCACGTAGATCAAAAGGCAGATTATGCTATCTGATAAAAAAAAATAAGAATTATTTAGCTGGACCAAATCTACTACATTTCTATGGTGTTGACAGGTAAAAGAAAAGAACTTTGTGATGAATATGATGTCACATGTAACCATGAAGAGAAACCTTCGCTTCTTATTCACAGGGTCTGCTTTTTCATGTTCCTGTCGAACAATAATTACGGGTTTATATGTGCAGGGTACAGCCTCATCCACTTGTTCCTCTATTTCTCTCTCCCCATCCAATAAATATCTATTAAGTATATTCTAGGTGCCATATGCTATGCTTAAATAATAAAAAACTGTTAGAAAAATCTCCTTTCGATTCCTTTTTAATTGAGCTAAAATACAAAGAACATAAAACTATCTTAATTATTTTAAGGGGTTTAGTACTGTTAAGTTTGGTCCTGTTAAGCACATTCATATTGTTGTCCATCCAGTCTGCAGAGCATTTTCATTTCTGTAAAACAGAAATCCTACACCCACTAAATAATCACTCCCCTCTGCCTCTGCTGACTTGTAGTCTGCTTGAGGTCTCTGGGAATTGCCTATTCTAGAACCTCATCTAAGTAGAATCATAATATTTTGTCCTTTTGTCCTACCTTATTTCACTTAGCACAATGTTTTCTTTCTTTTTCTTTTTTTCTGTATTTTAGGGAAGGGTCTACAGGGTGTTCAAGGTCTCACTACATAGATCAGACTCATCATGATTCTCCTGTTTTCAGCCTCCCAAGAACTGGGATTACAGGAGCGTACCACCACGCCCAGTCTCAATTGCTGTCTCAGCACACCCCAGGGGCAGGGCCAGCATGGCAGGCCCAAGGATCGAACCCCTGGCCTCTGTGCCTGCTTGCAGGTGCTTTAACCTGCTGAGCTATTTGGCCAGCCCTAGCAAAATATTTTCAAGGCTTTTCCACGTCATAGCATGGAGAAAAGTCAGAATTCCCTTCTATTGTTTGTGTACATCAAATGGCATTTGCATTGCTTCTAACTCTTGCCTATTGTGAGCAGTTAGTGTGAGCAAAAAGTCAGTCTGGATAATCTACCCAAATGGGGAACTGTGGGCCACATGATCACTCTAGTTTCAATTTTTTGAGGAATCACCATACTGTTTTCCATAGTAAACACATCATTTTATATTCATATAAACTAATCCTTTAAGATTAAAATGTAACTGAAAAGACAGAAATGCAATCTTGTAATGTGTGCATCAAAGGAAAAAAAACGGTGTGCTCTGGTAATGTTTAGTAGAGAAATCCAATCTGATGTGTTATTTTGCTATTTCTGGTATCTAGCCAATAGTGAGGGCTTGCTACAGGTGGTGGGTGGTGGACCCTCAGACCTTCAGTGGCTAGACCTCTTTCCTTTCCTGCCTGCATCCTATGGGATGCCTTCCCTGCATCCTATGGGAATGACTCTGGAAACAGCCAGAACATTCATTGGTGGATTACCAGCTTTTTCTTTGTTGTATCTGTTGATCTTTGAGGAGAAAACAAGTGGAATAGTGGAAAACAAATCTTTTGTATTGTTTTTTCTCATTTGATATATGATCTAATAATTAGAGATGCTGAGCTATTTCTATGAAATACAGTCCTTCCTTTTTTTCTTTTCTATTTTGTGTGCTGGGGGTACTGGGAATTGAACTCAGGACCTCACTCTTGACAGACTGGCTCAGCACCAGTGATCCAAGCCCCACCCCTTTCTTTTTCTTTTGGAGTTGGGGGAGGGGATGGCCTTTGATGTAAGATGAAAGTGTAATGATGTTAGGAAATGGTGGAATATTCAGGGAGAAGGTGACTTTTCTATTCTTAGAACATTGCTTCTATTGTCGGAGAATTTAGTTCTCTGAATATAGGTTAAAGGCCCCTTTGCTTATTTTTCTCATTTGAGTTTAATCAATAATATTTTGCTCAATTACATGCTATCAATTATTTGAAATGGAAATTTTGGGCCAGCCAGATAACTCAGCAGATTAAAGTGCCTGCTTAGGCAGATGCAGGGACCAGGGTTTGTTTTCTGGTGTGCCATGCTGGTTCCAATCCAGGGGACACTGAGACTGGGTTTGGTAGCATGTGCCTGCAATTCCAGCACTTGGGAAGCTGAAAATCAGAGGATCACTGAGTCTGATATGGGTAGTGAAACTATAGACCCTGTACCAAATATATATAAAATAAAATAAATTGGAAATTTCAATCTTAAGACTTTTCAAGAGACTTTCAGATATTTAAAATAAGATGTTATATTTGGAGACTTAAATTTTTTGTTCCTGGTACTATAAAAAGAATGTATTTAATCTTAAAACTGATGAAGAACATTTATTATTTTGCCCAGTTTTTAATTTCACTAGTAATTGAGAAAGAGAGGCTGGCAACAAAAATAGTTGGCACCATTTTTGTCTTGGAAATGTCTATTGGTTTTGCTGTTTGCCATAATGTTAATCTGTTGATTAGCTAGGGGCTCTGATATCTGTCTGAAATAAGTCCTCAGGGTCTTTGGCAAGGAGAATAAGCTTATGACATTTTCAAGATGTTTTTGAGACAGGTAGCAACTTTTGGACCATGGTGCTCCATGGTAGAGCTGTGGTTCCCAACAAAAGAGACCCAAATATCAGCTGTATGATTTAGAAGTTGTATGAGTAACACAGGTGAACTTGGCCCTCTTAGCTGCATTCCATGTTTTCTACAAAATGGGGATAATACCTTCCATGCAGTATTGTTTAAAGACAAAAGTGACTGTAAAGAACCTACCACAGTGCTACTTACTCCCCAAATGGCAGAGATTTATTAAATAGCTATTGGACTGGTTGATTTTAAAATTAGAATATTCAAACTTGTACTGGGAATAGTGCATTATGTTATGAGTGATTTGATCTATTTTATTGCTTTTTACTTTCTTAATGATAGAAGGGAGCTTCTGTAAGAGCAGGTGTGAACTCCAGAGAATATATATAATTTTCTTTTTTTAAGAACTGGGACTTGAACTCAGGCCCTTGCGCTTACCAGGGATCCAGAGAATATTAAAGTGGATCAGGGTCTTAGGTTGGATTTTAGAACTTTTTACAACAGCAGCAGTGAATCTTATGGCCAGACTATGCCCTAGAACCCAGTTTTCCTGCAGTAATGGTCATGAGCAAAAGTGGTGTGTATTTCAGTTATTTCACTTCATACCACCAAGAAAAATCTAGTAATCCAATGATTTCCATGCACGTGGCCCTCTTTGGCATAAATATGTGAAATTACACAGACTTATTGAGTACATTATTGTGAAATTAGATGGGTTCACGTATACATTTTTTGCTCCTTTTTGGGAACATATCAAGTATAATTAAGTATAAGACTGAAGTAAGAATGTATGTAAGAATATTACAGATAAATTATCTGACTATAGAATGTTGCTGTTCCCCATTTCTGTCTTTGTGTTTCCATGTGGTCCTACTGACTATACTAAATATTAGCAGCTTATTTTATGTGCAGAGTCTGAATTCAACTTGTCTGTTTCCCACCACTCTCCTGCAGGTACCCTATGTCCTAACCTAACCGGATGATTTTACTTCCAGCGTGCCTCAGTGCTTTCATCCCTTGCTGCTCTGATCACAGTTCCATTATTTCTGATGTTTCCTCTGTATTTGAACAAGTGAAATAAATTTTCTATCTTGCAAGTCTTATCCCAAGTTTCATCTCCTACACTAAGCCTTTCTCAGAGCCATTTAATTTTTAATGTGTGGTATATGTTCACAGTAAAGTTTAGATCGTGGAGAGCACAGAAACAAAAGGATAGGAAGCAAATGCACCCACAGCTCTACTACTGGGTGGTAGCTATTAGTATACATAATTTCTCTTCCCACACTGTTCCTCACTTCTCCCTCTCTTTATTTTGATTTTTTTTAACAAAATTAAATTTATGCTAAACTATAGATGCTATTTTTAAATCTATTTTTTCAAATTAAATATTGTCACCATTTTTGCATAATATTGAACATTTTTATCCAGGCATGATGGTACATGGCTGTAATTCCAATACTAGGGAGACTGAGGCAGGAGGATCACTGTGAGTTTAAGGCCAACCTGAACTATCTGGTGAGACCCTGTCTCCAAAAAATTTTCATCTAGATTTCATTGTGGTGTTATTTTGTAGTAGCAAATTTCTGGAATCAACATGATTGTCCATTTATAGGAACTGAATAAATATAGTAAAAACCATACAATTAGTATTTAGTGACTATTAAAGCACATGCTATATTTTGTTCCTGTGCAAATACATCCAAGATAAATTTTTAAGAGCCTGAAGCAAAGTGTCAAATAGGTATACTATGATATCCACCAGCTGACTGAAAATAAAGAAGTGTGCATATAGATATAATTTGTATATATTTTAAAAATAAACCTTTTGTTAAAAGTACTGGGTAAAGCTTTATTCTGGGGATTTTTTAGGTAAAGGTACTTTGTGTACTTTTAGGTTTTTGGACAAAGTGGTGTCTTTAGTTAAGGTATTTTGAGAAAAGGTATTGGGTATTTTGAGAGATGTGAGCATTTTTTTGCCATGTGGGATTTACACCTTTTGAATAAAATTTTATAAAATACAATGTGATTTTTGATGGCTGCATATATTCCAGTGAAAGTATGTATCATGTTTTATTTAACTACTCCTTAGCTTTTGGATATATAGAACACTTCAAAATATTTTACTACCATGAACTACATAATATTAAGACCTTTTTTATACTCATTGCTAGATTACTCCCAAGAGGGTTTATATCTTTTTTTTTTGTCTTTTTTGAGACAGGGTCTCACTGTGCAGTTCAGGCTGGCCTTAAGCTCACTTTGTAGCTCAGGCTGGTCTCGAACTCACAACAATCCTCCTGCCTCAGCCTCCCTAGTGCTGGGATTACAGGCATGCGCCACCACGCCCGGCTCGGTTTATACCATTTTACTTACTGGGACTCTTCAATAGATTACGTTGCTTAATTCTTTATTTTCTTTTTATTACTTAATTGTTTGTTTGTTTGTATTTAGGACAGGGTTTCACTATGTAGATAAAACTCATAGCGATTCTCCTGTTTTCAGCCTCCCAGTTGCTGGGATTACAATCTCAGTCACTGTTTTAGCATGCCCCATGGGCCGGGATGGCATGGCACCCCAGGGATCGAACCCTGGCTGCTACACTCTGCCTACGCAGGTGCTTTAGTCCACTGAGCTCTCTGGCTAGCCCATCTACTTCTTTATTTTCCAGTAAAACTGTATGATGATGTAAAAAAACAGTTAATTTCCATTGAGTTGTACTAAGTACCCCTCTTATCTCTCTGGACACATAGTATGTCTCTGTGTTAGATTATGTATGTATTTCTGTGGTAGACATACTTATATAATTATGTTAGATTATGTGTCATAGATATACATACATAATCTAGCATAGCGATATACTAAGTGTAATTATACCACATACCATGAAATTGCAGAGACACCAGGATGCTTGCATCATGTGACTCTATAGGAAATAAATACTTGATGCTTTGAGATGAATTATTTTCACAGTTAGTGTGCATCTTCCTAAAGTGATAATAGTTAAACTTGTTCAGCTGGCTGGCCTTGAACTCACTGTGCAGCCAGGCTGCCCTCGAACTCTAAGGAATCTTTATGCTTCAGTCTCCTGAGTGTTGGGGTTACAAACCTGCACTCTGTCTAAGGCAATACCCGCTCCCCGTGCCCCATAGTGTTGGAGATCAAACCCAGGGCCTCTCATATACTAAGTAATTGCTCTGCCACTTAGCTACACCCCTCATCCTGACCTAGGATGATTTGAGTAGAAAACATGACTATTTATATGTATGTAACATAACATCCTGTAACCAAGCTACATAATGAAGCAGGATGCTCTGTTTCAGGTTTCCCCATTAATTATTGGTTGCTATTTGTCATTAATGTTTTTGTCCTGGCTCTTAGAGGCAGTTAGCAGCCAGTGTGAAGGCTGAAGAAGCACTGATGAGTTTTGTCGTGTGGTACATACTCTTAATGCAGCGTATTTCCACATATACTTCCAGGAGAGTTGTTCCAGAAATTATGGATCACCAATTAAGATGCTTGAATCACATGGTTTATTGAATCAATTAAAAATGGGGTGTAAGGGCAGGGAGGTGGAGTAAGTTCAGATATGGGCAGGATGAGAAGATAGCACTGCAGGAATCCCCAGCAGCAAGGGGCTCTCTCGCCCACTTCCTCTGCTCTTCTTATCCCCCTTCCTCCGCTCTTCTTATCCCCCTTCCTCCCACCAGACTCCACTCTTGATGGTATGGCTCTGAGAGCCAGCTTTAAGGTTTAGAGTAGAAGGCTCAGTTGGAAAGTTGTGGGGACACCTGCACATATCTACTACTTATTTATAATGTCTCATAAATTACTCATTTATCTACATATAATTAATTACATGTTGCAAATCTCATCATGTTTATTTTCCCATCTTCTATGGAATTGAATATTCTATAAAATACATTAAATGCACATTGTGGTTGCAAACTTAAAAATGATAATTTTGTGTTGATCAACTTTTCTTCCTATCAATCTGCTTTTGTGTATACTTGGCCAAGCGTTCACATGAGCCTAAAAGAGTCATTAATTGTCCTCATGACCAAAATAAAGTGGGCAAAGCCATGTGTTTGACAATCCTGAAAAGTCATTCTGAACTTTACTATTAGGGTACATAGTGTGGGAAACAGAATGGTATATGTACTTACTTGACAACATTCCCTGAAAACTGTCTTCATTTTTAAGAACAAGTTTTCTTATATGATTCTGTCCTGTTATATTTCAGCTCCCTTAAAATTGACTTGCAGAAGGAAATCATTCTGGAATTTAGTTCCAAAGCACCCCAAACTATGTTTTAGGATAAGAAGGTTTTTTTAATGGTTCAGTTCTGGTTAATTGAGATTTTGAGATATTCTACTGTACTGGAAGATGTGTGCTTGAGGTACAAGCTCTCTGGTGTTGAGGAGCATACAGCCAGGCTTTTAAAATCTCACAGAAAATTGAACTCACCCAATCACCTATTACTCCATTAACTTCTAGTCTCTTCACCCAGTCTACATAGGTTGTAACACAAGATGTTTTAAGAGGAAATTAAAGGGATAATGTTTAGCATCTTTTAGCTTACTTATAAAACATGGTAAGGTGCAGAGAAGCCAAAAGCATTAGCTAGGAACATAAGCAGAAGGATATTCCACCTGCTGGGGAGTTAGCTGTCAGAATGCCTTTTATTCAATTAACACAAGTGAAAGATTCGACTTGCCCATGAAATAATTATCTTGGCCTGGAAGAATGACAGGAAGTAGAAAGGATAGCAAATTGGCCAGCAGCATTGTTTGCAAACAACTTGGGCATGCATATGCTTGCATGCGTGGGCGCATACATACAAGCACACAGGTACATACATAAAACAAAGTTTCAGAGGCTTCTGTGAGGACAAGTCCCTTAGGCCTATGTGTAATGATGGACTATTGATTAGAAATAAACCAGATAAGGTGGAGATAATAAACTACAAGTAAAATCTGCCAATAATAATAAAATAGTATGTTTCACATAAATATTTGTGGATTGGTAAGTGTCTTAAATCAACAACAGAGAGAGAACCCAAGCTTGTTTAAAGTAGACAGCTCAGAAAGTAGAATATGCTCTTTCACAGAGAGTATTGATGTTGGTCAACTATGAAGCAGGAGATAAATGTCTATGGTATCTGATTACATAGCCAGCATAGCATCAATTGAATTAACTAATCACTTTCTGATCTTGAATAAAGTAAAAGTCAGGTAATTCAGTTAGCTCTAGGTGTGTTCTTATTTATCTTAAAGATTAAGCTTACTCTATACCATCCTGAAAAGTAGATTGAGAGAGGACAGAGGTTAAAGTAAATGTGCTTTCTCTCTCTCTCTCTCTCTCTCTCTCTTTCTCTCTCTCTCTCTCTCTTTCTATATATATATATATATATATATATATATATATATATATATATATATATACAAACACATGCTAGTATCATGCCAATAATGTGGCCAAGCTTTTGTCTTCTAGAAAGCAAAAGTTAAAGAAAATTTATTTGATTCAGTTTTACTTTTATTAATACTTGTTTGCATTGTGTAATGATAATATTTCTCATGGGAACGTGGTACATGGACATAACAGATCTCATTTTTTAAAAATGTCCTTTCCCTCATCTTCCTCCATCTCTCTCTCTCTTTTTTTACTATTTAAACTTTATTTTTTCTTTACTTACTTCTTTTTTTATTTTTCCATAATTTTATTGAAGAACAAATAGCAATGAGATAGTTTCAAATCAAATTAGTCGGACAGATTCAATAATTAATACCTTGCATATTGTTTTCTCAGTAGTTATTTGTTGTACAAGGTGCAGACGTAATATTCTATTTACAAGCACTATTAGAGCAGATCCCTCTATTCATTGAATTAAGAGCATGGAAAGTTGATTTATAGTACAGTTTTTTCAAAGTTGATTTATAGCACAGTTTCAATAATTAATACTTTTTACATTGTTATACTCCTAGTGGTTATCCATAGTATAAGAATCAGACAGGATATCCTGTCCAAACACTATTAGTGCAAATCTTTATTCTCATAGAATTATAAGAAAGTAGCTGTATATTTATCCTAACTGTTCAGTATATACAAATACAGAATGGTCCTACCTTTGTATCCCCTTTTTAAAAAAAATGTGGAGCATTTCCCGAATTTGCATGTCACCCTTGCGAGGGGCCATGCTAATCTTCTCTGTATCATTCCAATTTTAGTGGATGTGCTGTTGAAGCAAGCACTTCTTCCATCTCTTGATCCTCTCCCCATTTGAATAGTATCTCCCCTTTTATCTTTTATTTCATCTCTTTGCTTATATTTTGGGCTTCCCACATAAGAGACATCATGAAATATTAAAGCTTGTGTGTCTGATTCACTTCACTTAACAAGGTCTCAAGGTGCATCCACTTTCCTACAAGTGACTCACGTTTTTCTTTATGGCAGAGTAGTACTGCATTGTATGTAAGTTTCACATTTTCTTTACCCATTCAAATATTCGTTTGCATATAGCCTCTGAGATTTTGCTATTATGCATTATGCTGATTGATACATGGGTAGGCTCATATCACCATAATGATATATTAAACTCTTTTGGCAAGGTGCAGAGAAGGTGAGTAGATGGGATTTTTTTTTTTTTGTCTTGTTGATCTATTTGTAATAGTGGGGTATTGAGGTCCTCACTGTATTGTATTGATGTCATCTAGTGTTTAATGTCCAGTGTTGTTTATTTTGTGAAGCTGGATGTGTTGTTCAGTGCATATCCGCCTGTTGAATTGTTCCCTTAACCAATATGTAGTGGTCTTTTTTGCCTCTTCTGCTAAGTTTTGGCTTAAAGTCCACTTTGAAAACAGTATGGCTAGTCCTACTTGGTTTAGGGTTCCTATTCCATAGAATATTATTTTCCACTCTTTGACTTTTACTCTATGAATTTCTTTTTGCGTTAAATGTAGTTTCTGTATGCAGCATATAGTTGGATTTTGGTTCTTGATCCATTCTGCCAACCTCTGCCTTTTGATTAAGACTGTTCACAGCTAGAGTTATTCCTGAAATAACAGACTCATTTCTGTCACCATGGCCTTCCCCACTGCTGTTTCCCTTTCTTTCCCTTCCACTTACTGCTTACCCTATGTGATACATACATCCTCTTGGGTATTGTGGCATTGTGAGCTTCACTGTGTCCTTCAAGGATATCCTTGAAAAACTTTTGTGATTGTGGATTTCTTTAGATGCTCTTTATCGTGGAAATATCTTATTTCTCAGTTCATTTTGAAAATTAGCTTTACAGGATATATCAGTCTGGGTTGAAGTTATTTTACTTTAGGGCTTGAAACACTTCACTCCAAATTCTCCTGACCTTCAAGGTTTGGTTAAGAAGTTTTTTTACAATTTGGATAGGTTTTTCTTTACAAATGGTGCATTACTTTTCTGTGACAACTTCTAAGATTTTGCTCTTGTGTTGGGTTTCTGGGATTTTGACTAAGATGTGTCATGGAGATTTTTTTTCTGATTGTGGCTATTTTAGGGTTCTATTAAATGCCCACTTATCTATACATTTAAGTTTTTCTCATATTTGGAAAGTTTTTGGTACTTATCTGTAGGTAAGGTTTTCAATGCCATTGTGCAGTCTACTGATCTTCACCAAGTCCAATTAATCTTGCTCTTCTTTGTGTCATCCAGTGGCTGTGAGGGAAGTTTTCATGATGTCTTATTCTTCTGAGCTTATTCTCACTAATTGATCATTGACAGCAGCCCTGTCTTCTAGTTCTGGCACTTGGTTCTCACAAAGTTCACTTCTGCTTGAACTCACTTTGTAGCCCAGGCTGGACTTGAACTTGCAGTTATCCTCCTGCTTCAGCCTCCCAAGTTTCCCCCGGAGCTGCCAACAGTACACAGCTTACCCTCTCTTCTCGGGCAGTGGCTTCATCTAGGATGAGGTCAGTTGGTTGGTTGGTACCTCTGTGGCCCTATGGTGAAGGGACCCAAAATGCAGAACCAGCTAGGAGTCAGCCAGGGCGGGATCCACTGCTAATAGCTGGCAGGAGGCTGGCTCCCATCTAAAGAAAATGTATTATGTGAAGAAAGCTAAATACTGTTTTTTTCTTTTTATGAGTGCTATTATTGACAGTATTCTTTTCTTGAATGCTTGGAGGAAAATCAGAATAATTTTGCATAGTTTAATTCAAACTAGAATATTCTCATATTTTGAGATGCCAAGATAAATGTTTTAATGAAGATAAATTTATGTATTTATAAAAAATTTCACATTCAATAATCAAAATGAATAATAAGATATGGCTAAGGAAATTATCTAAGTCAAAGAATATTAATTTATTGGGGCAGTAAACAATAATATAGATGTTTTAGCTTTCCATGATATTTTCCTGACAAATATTCCTTTACTATAACTTAAACTGCACCTTTTGAAGAGCTTTCCCATTTAGAATGAACTTAACACTCACAGATTTAATACAGGATACAGTTTCTAAGAAGTTATTGGATAGAAAAAGATAAATGAGTCCTGTTCCCTAGGCAACCAGATGGAGGGGCACAACTTCCCACAAGCTCCTAAAATACAGTTTAAAGTTGCTGCTATTTTTGGTTTCAGCTTCATTTGAAAATGGTTTTTGTTTCTTGAAATTATTCCTCTATATAATGAAATCTGGTCCCGTCTAATTCTTCATTCTGTAACATTAGTCCAGTGTGTAATTGCCTCTCCATCCTTTGATTTCAGCCTATGTGGCTGTTACAGGACTGGCCACCTGGAAATAAGGTCAAATTGAGAATAGAAACCAATATCATGAGAAGCAAGGGGAGAACAGAGACAGTTCCAGCTATTTGTTAGATTTTGTAATTTCATGAAGAAAAGTGCTTGGGGTGTTCTAATCTGCTCGGTCTTTTGTGAATTTTTTTCCCCCGTTTTTAGCTAATGTGATAAAGGTAGAGCATTCAACCAAGGATGAAAAACATTTCACAGAAAAGATGCTGGAATGGATGTATTTGTGATTCTTTCAGTAGGCTTTTGCATGAATGCCAAGTGCCAGCTATTTACTCATAGAATCTTTGATGTAGATTCCCCAATGCTATGGTCCTTTCTCATCTGCCAGCCAGCTCTCAAACATCTTTTTTCCTCCTGTTCTCCTTGCCCTAATTGCATCTGTCTATTTATCTAAGTGATTTCCCCCCAGGGTCCAATGGCATATGGCTATGATCTTCAAAACACAGATCCCCCTGAGAGGACACCCTAGACACCCTGCTGCTAGGGTGGGTGTTCGCAAACTTTCAGAAATGTGGATCCTGCATGCTGACATCTCTTTCATACACCGGGAATGATGTTGTCTTGTGACCCAGAAAGTTCAAGGAATTTTTGGAAGCCTCCCCATAAGAATCTCTTTCACATACAGTATCCTACTAGTTAAATTTGTTTGCGTTTGCTAGCAACATTTTAAAAAGACTTTTCCCTCTTAGAGATAGAGCTTATTTTTGCCTGAATATCAACTACTTACACCTTGTAATAATTTCTTAAAAACATTTATTTATTTATTTATTTATTTGGTATAGAGTCTCACTACATAGCTCATACTTGTAATGATCCTCCTGTCTCATCCTCTCCAGCCCTGGGATTACAAGTGTGAGCTACCACACCCAGGTTTGAGGCCAGCACAGCACAGGGTACCAGGGATTGAACCTGGTTCCTTGCACTTGCCAGCCAGGCGCTTAGACCACTGAGGTATCTCTCCAGCCCTACACTTCATAATCTTATTGCATTCTTGTAAAGGAGTCTCATATTTTGCTAAAGGAATGAAAATTGGCCAACCAAGTAAAGGGAGAAGTTCTTATATATAGCTTGGTGGTGTACATGTTTCAGTGAGAAACTTTGGCCAGTCAGAAGGCATCTGATGGTGAATTCTGGAAGGTGTCAGTCAGGAGGTAGGAGAGGAATGCAGAAGGAACACGGATGGGACACTTGACATAGTTTGCTGTCTTTGCATTTTGGCCAAAGCCCTAGAAGTGCCTACAATGGAGAATCTTGCTGTGCTGTCCTTATGTGAGCAGCTCTGGATAAGAAATACAGTGAGAGCTGTTAATTAATGCATCCCACTGCATGTTACACACATGGAGGAGAAACTAAACTCTGTAGTTTGCTTTTGCTGGATAATGCTGAAAACTAGAATTCTGTGAACACTTTTTGAAGGTCTCCAGAACTCAGTCAAGGACAGGGATCAAGGCTGAGTGTCTTGGCCCTTGGAGACATGATGGCCTATGTGGAGGAGATAAACATTTGTATGCAAAGTACATGAGTGTACTCACTAACCCCATGGAGCAGCTGGAAAGCAGTAGTTTGTTTCCTTTGGGGAATCTGATAGGGCAGAGGGGAGAGGCTGTATCAGGTGGCTCTTCACAGTTGAGTGGTAGTCTTTCCATTGTAGGAAGAGGAAGGGAAGAATGGTACAGGCAAGTGTGTAGAGGTGGGAAAGAGGCATGAATACCAAGAGCAGCACTGTGGGCCACAGGGGTGACTTGTGGAGGGGCCACAGACATGCGACGAGAAAGGGAGGTTGGGCCCAGCTTTGAGGTAGCTGGTGAATTTGGAGACTCGACTTCATGCAATAGCTGCAGGGAACCAGCAAAGGCTTTTAAGCAAGTGACTTAAATAAACAGGTTATTAGTAGAGAATTACAGAAACATGGAAGGTGGTAATTCAGGGATAAAATTTCTTAAGGAGAGTAGATATATTTCATTAAAAATATAGGATGCACAAACATTAAAAAGATTGATCACTGTCAGCAATGGTAAGATTAGTCAGGGTTGGCATTTTATCAGTATCAATCACATCTATCAATAGGTACCAAAATTTAGAATGTGAATGAGCAAGATACTTTTAGTTACAGTTTTACAATCAATTTAAATAGTAACGAATTATCATCATCGTCATCATCATCGTCATCATCATTTGGTACAGAGTCTTCCTCAGTGTGGACTTGCAGTGGTCCTCTTTTCTCAGCATCTCTAGTACTGGAATTACAGGCGTGCAGCACCACACCCAGTTTCGGGGCTGGCACAGTTCACCCAGGGTTCTTGGGCTAGCACAACATGTATATAGTATTAGGGATTGAACCAGGGACCTTGCATTTGCTAGGCTGAGCTATCTCACCAGCCCCACAAAATTATTTTTGAAGAAGAGGAAAATTAAATCTCACTGGAATAAAATTGAAATCACAGTGCAAAATATTTAAAGGCTCTATTTAATAACTCAAAAACAATGTTCATTTTAAGACATTTTAGGATTCCTCAAAGGTTTTGTATATGCAAACCTGAACTTTTTTTTAATCTATAGATAATAAAAATATGTCACATTCCGCTGAAACAGTGAAAGCTGTTTTTGTACTCTCAGCAATTTATTATTTTCCTCCAAGGGTCTTGTTAATACAAATTGTAGAAAACTCCAAATAAATATTTTATATTTAGCTACAACTGTGCACTTATTTCTGCTGCTTGCATGTGAGTTTGGAGATTGTGCCACAGAAAACTGAGAATTAATTTTTCTTTGAAATATAAGCTATGTAGGCTTTTTTACTTGAACTATATGTGCTCTTTTCTTCATTTTTCTCCTTGAACTGCTCTTTCAAGTTCAGATGTATATCTGTGAAAAAATTTCTAGCACATAGAATAAGAAGCTCAAAATTGATGTATCTAGTTTATTACACTCAGGTTTCTAGAAGCAAGCTGAAAAATGTTTGCTCTCAACCAAGAATATTAGAGACTATCTTCAATATCATTTTACTGGTTAAACACCTAATAATTGAGGTCAATCCACCAAATTTAGCAATTCCACTTCAGAAGAACCAGCATGTGCTATTTTCTTTCCCCTCACAGAAAATAAGATAATCAAAACCCACTTGTCTCCTCTAAGACATTTATGGAAAATACTGATGTGAGGATCAATCAGTATTGGCAATGGAAAGTTAAAGTAACTTCAACTTTGTTTATTTATTTATTTATTTTTATTTTATTGAAATACAAACGTCAATCAGACAGTTTCAAGACACCTTAACCTTACAGATTCGATGAATTACTACATTGCAAACTGTTTTCATAACGTTTTGGTATTGTACAAGGTGCATACATGATATTATATTCACAGATATTATTTTGGCAGATATCTCTTATCAGTGAATTAAGAGTGTAGCTGCTTATCTTATTTTTTTATACCTGAATTATATCAAAAATTCAATAATTATTTACCTAGTGGATGACCGTAGTACTAGAAGCCTACATAATATCCTGTCCAACCACCATTAGTGCAGATCTTGCCTCTCATAGAATTATGTAGAAGTAACAGCGTTATCTATCCCAACTGTACTGTCTATACACACACATCATGATTTTTTCTTTCTACACCCCTTCCTCTGTCTACACCTGTCAAAAGTGGGCACTCTATTGACATTCAACTAACTTAGGTGCTTGACCTCGACACCACAATCCAACACAGTCTAGCATTCTGCAACCATAGTGAGTTATTCAAAGAAATTGTCGACCATATCCATTTACAGCTCAGCTTAATATTATGGCCCCACGATGTATACTTCATTTTTATACTTTTCTGCTGGATGGTTAAGACCTAGATAGATCAAGACTTATATACCAACACATGAACTTTATATTTCCTATGTGGTCAGTGAAGTCCTCTCAGGGTTTATCTT